>OOFB01036393.1:12177-32683 GCA_900323305.1 Trachyrincus murrayi
CAGCTAAATGCGCTAAATGTAAATGTAAATTAATAATATGATTAATAAAGTACAGATGTACCTAGATGGTAGGGGAGGTAGGGCTGATAATCTAATGGTCACGGTTTTAACAGTATGAACTGTTATATCTATAGCGTGTGTGTGTGTGTGGGGGGGGGGTGTGTGTGTGTGTGTGTGTGCTGTGTGTGTGTGTCTGTGTGTGTGTGTCTGCCAGCCAAATACCAGAAATGTAAATGTGTGTGTGTGTGTGTGTGTGTGTGTGTGCGCTTGTTTGCAGGAAACGTGTGATGACAATTGGTATAATCTATTGTGCATGTATGAACCCCTGCTGAACCTTCCAGAAGGAGGGGTGTGTGGAAATGGAGCCAGAGTGATTCCATGTATTACCTCCTGGAACCTCTCCGCTCCTCCCCTACCCCCATACGTCCTTTAACATGGGAACGCTGTCGGTGTGTATGTGTGTTGGGGTTTTCATGTCTCATAGCTTCTGGGAAATAGGGGGCCGCAGTGAGCCCTGTGGTTTATGGGTTGCACAGTGTGGCGAGGAGGAGGCTTTTGTTTCCTCGTCCTAAATTCCTGGCGCTCATTGGACCAGTGAAACATCCCTACTGTTACATAATGGGAGGGAAACATGTTTCCCTGCGTTGTTGCAGCATCTTCCCCACCAAACTGCAGTCACCGGAGTGTTTCAGCTTAACGTAAAACAGCAGACACTCTAGGGACAATTTTAAACCCGTTCCCCACCCGTTTTTGAAGCCGGTGTTCTCCCCCTCTCCCGGCTCTTTTCCCAGTTGGCAACAGATAACCGTCCGAATCAGCCATGGAAACGGAAGCTGGCATGTCCTCGCTTACGGGGCCTCTGTTTTGCCACCTCAGAGAAGGCAATAGGAGCATTTTATGTAATTTCCAATGATAACTGAAATAGGAGTTGACTCTCTGACTGTCTGCCATGTTTTATTTACCAGCCTCGCGCTGCCAATATTCGTCCCTCAAGCCACGCCGCCAATAACGAATGGCACTGAACTGGCCGTCCAAATTGCAGAGTTGAGAGAATTGTGTTGAACGCAGAATGTTCTTTTGCTTTGAAATGTTTGTTTTTCCCTGGAGAGAAAATATTTCCTCTTGTGGCTACCCTCTCGTATTTAGTTTGAACAAATTCTACAACTATACAACCAGGAGAATGTGTGGGTGGTTAGCTGTTTCTCATTAGTGGCTCCGAACAGATAAGTATCTGTTTGTAAATCTTTAGACACTTAAAACGGTGAGAATAAGGAATTTGCAAGCGGATACAACTGTGGGGAAACAGTTTGTACTCCTCTCCTATGATAAAACACACAAACTGGACAACATATTTGTGTATATATATATATACACATACATACCAATATGTTGTCCAGCTTGTGTGTTTTTTCATAGGAGAGGAGTACAAATTGTCTAGCCCTGTACTCACTCACTATAGGGCTGTGGTGGTAATTGAATCCAGATAGTCATAGACTAGTAAAAGTCATAATTGAATAACGCACATTGCGATGCCCCAACAAATCGGCTTGTGCTCATTTCCTTCGAAAACACGAACATCTGGAGTCTTCACGGCTCACAGAGGACGATCGCCAAGACACACAAGGGAAATGTTTCCCCACCCTCACACCCCACCCTCCAATCGTTCTCTCTCTCTTTTACTCAAATTCTACAGCCCTGAGGAGAATGCTAAGTAGTGCTCCTCCTTTCTCAAACTCCACCTGCCTCGCTGCCGCTACTCATGAGGCAGTGCGGTGAGACAGCCTTCCCCCCCCCCCCCCCCCCCTCCCCCCCCCCAGGGGGGGGGGGGGGAAAAACCCCTCCCCCCCCCCCCCCCCCCCCCCCCAAGTCATCTCCCGGTACTTCCTCATGCGTACATCATCCAGATAGTTGGTAAATGGGGGGCTCCTATTAATGTTTTATCAGGTGTGACAGCTCCAATATGCCATCTGAGCCACCAGCAACCTGACGTGTCTGCATAGAACGTTCGCCTGCCAAAATTGCCATTCCCGCAAGGTTTTTTTTCAAAGCAGGCCTTTAAAGCGTGATGTAAATCCTTTTTGACTTCAGGGGGTTGTGGTATCGTTTTCCATGTGTCAGGCGTAGCATTAGCGGTTACTTGGGTCTGTGGAGTTCTTTATTTATTTATTTATTATAATTGATGCAGTTGGAGACTCGGTGGCACGACTGTGAGTCATGTACTACTTAAGGGATTCACGAGTTTGGACATGGACTGATATTTAACTCTCATACCGATCCCTGTCTTCTTCAGGTAAGGTGTTGAATACGGACCTGCGGCACTACCTTAGCCTGCAGTTCCAGAAGGGCTCCCTGGACCACAAGCTACAGCAGGTGATCAGGGACAACCTGTACCTGCGCACCATTCCCTGTAAGTAACACCTTCGACATCCCCCATGCTCATGCATCTCTCACCTGGTACTCGTCCCCATGGCTCATCCATAATGCCATGTGTGTGACCTGATTGGTTCTCATTGTCAACATCCCTTTCTTTTTCTTGTTGTCTTTCTTTATGTCTCAATGCCTTTCTTCAAACACATCTTGATGTTCATTGTATACTTGAGATGTTAAAGTTTGAATCGTTAACACTGCTGTAGGTATGTTTCGAGAGTTGTAAGAGAGAGCAGAAAAGAGTGGATGAGAGCAAGATAAAAGGAATTACGCATGTCCATTGTGAAGAGGAAGATGCATGGTGGAGAGTAAAAACAAGCAAGGATATATTCAGTAAATCTTGACATTGGAAGATTTAAGAAACGCAAAAAAAACTAAGATGAAGTACAAGTGCATGTGTGCAAGGGTTATGGGAAATAGGATTATGTTCAAGAAGAGTCTTCCAGGGAGGCATATT
This sequence comes from Trachyrincus murrayi, assembly GCA_900323305.1. NCBI lineage: Eukaryota > Metazoa > Chordata > Actinopteri > Gadiformes > Macrouridae > Trachyrincus > Trachyrincus murrayi. The sequence goes on from OOFB01036393.1 coordinate 15,062, forward strand.
GCTGCCACCCACAGTTGACCCTGCACGCTTCAGCTAGAAGGGAACTCTCAGTTTTGCAGTATGAGCAAGAATAATAACCTCAGCAGGATGGGCGTGCTTAAATCCATGATGATCACAAGTGTATGTTAGATGTGATATGAAGCCTGTCTTGAGCCAAAAAGGCTAATAATGTGGTACTATGACACATGCCACTGTGCCTTTGTTAAGACTGGACCAGAAAGCTTTCCCTGCACAGCTAGCTGGAAATGGTTCTTGCAACATCCCAGATCAGGTTTTTTTTCCCCAGGTAAAACAGGTCCCTAATTTCCTTTTGCATTAGTACAGGGTGCGGCCTCATCGAACATCTCTTCCACCTCACACTCTCAAATGATGGGAGTGAAAGCTCCTCTCTTGATCCTCCTTAATGTCTATTATGGCAGAGCAGTCCTCTCAATGAGTCTCACTGGAAGATAAAACGATAGACAAGAAATATATACAAAAATAAAATGGCATGTTGGAAATGTGAGATGGCAGAGATATCCTATATCGTATTTTTATTTTTTTTACATTTACATTTTTGTATTATTATTATTATTATTATTATTATTATTATGGAATTACTAAGGGAACATTCTATTCAGATTAGTTTAACCTTCATAATACATAGCATACGTCTTGTAGGGTCAATTGTATGATGCGCATCTGAAAAAAATATATTTTATCTATTTTACTTGATCCTGACATTTGTGTTTGTTGTTATTATAATTTTTTTGTTTGCCAAGTCATTACTAGACGGCCTCAGGCCAGTTGCAGCCCATGTGGTCCATGCCCTCTGTGGTTGGTTGTTTTTCATTTTTGTTATTACGACCGCAGCTCTTTCACACAAAGCATAAACTTTACACATATGCCTTTTTAGTGTTTCCTCTAGTGTGGCTGGGAGTTCTTTTTGATCATAGTCTGTCTGTCCCTATGATCTGACACCAGTCTATATAGAAAACATAGTACCTACTGGGCTACATCCTAAAATGATGTTCTGTATCTAAACCATCACTTTGAAGGCTTATTATTGTTATTATTTCTTGTCCTTTTTCGTTGGATCAAATAAACTATTTACTGTCAGAACATCCACAGAAGAGGTTCTCATCGCATCGCTAATCTTTTCTTTAAAGGAAAACCAACATATTTTAGATGAAAAGTGATAGTGTGGCTTACATAGTAGTGATATGGATTGATCCTGATCAAAATCTAAACTTAAATCCATAACATTGTAGGATAAGATGTAAATATGGACTCCAATTGCCCTCTATGGGTTAAATGCATGCTATTGCATGCGTTAATTGTTACTGGCCGTTTTGGGTTACTAGGTAACGTCAATCAAACGCTACGCTACACTCCCCAAAAGCCTGCACAGCAACATAGCCCAGCCCCTAAATGAAAAAAAGTGTCTCCCCGAAGTGCAACAGGAGGACGCATTTTTTACATTTTGATACTGGGCGGGGACTAGCTCAAACAAGTGTTTGGTTTTCCTTTAAAACCTTCCTTTGCTGCCGCTTGCTCATCAGATATGGATTTGGTGTGGTGTTATAGTGTGTGGTTGAATGCTCTGCTTCTCCCATGGCCTGTCTCACACCAGTGTGTCACCAGAGCCACCTGTCAAGACCATGACATATGACTGGCACAGTGGCTTCTGAGACCAATCTGGGTTTCAAACCGCCAACCCTCTTTAGTCAGTCCCAACAACTGTAACACCTTTTGTTTAGTTTTTCTGGGTCACAGTAGGTTTTGCATGCCATTTAATTAGACACAAATAACAATAATCACAGAACTGCATGCTAGGAATTTGTGCTGTCTAAACAAGCCTCTGGAAGAAAAAAACAGTGAGAATCACTGGGTCAAGTATTTTCAGGTAAGATAGCTGAGCAAACAAAAAATAAACTACATTCCCACGTTTCCTCCTTTCAAGGACATACTACAAGCGTGCTCATATTTCACTCCTCCTTACTTTCACTAACTTTGCTGCTATACTCCACCCATTCATTCGTTGGATCAGATTAGTATATTCCTCTTAATAAATTCTTTATTATTTTCATATATATTTCATATTTTCTGCAAGGGCAGCATAGATGGTGCTTTACTGGGAGAAGAGGATGCATAAAAACTGGCCTTTTATTTTGTTTTTTTACTGCCAAAATGTAAATATTTTGTCCGATCTCTCGTTTCCAGGCATTTATTCCTTCAGTTGATTTATAAGTGAGAGAGTGATCTACTTACAGTAGAGCGATGCTTATGTTGGACTGCCCAAGGCAGTTATAATAGCTATAACAAATAGCTTGATAAGTAATGTTGTAACTACTTTAAACTTCACTGTAGATTGTTTGAAGATCTGCAGTCAAACCTAAAGAAGAGCAGGAGAATGTTGTAAATGTGTGTGGAGGACACTGGAAGTGTACCTTTTTTAGCATTTGCTATGATGTGATAACTTAAGAATGACATTGAATGCCACCTCCCAAATTTCCCATCTGCGATTAGTAAAGCCTCATCTCATATTACTGTATTTGGAAGTGGAAAATAACACTGTCAAACTTAATTTACTTATTTGAAATTTGTCTGACCTTGGCTGATTCATTTAGGCTTTTTTGCGTTGAAGGACAAACTCCCCCCCCACAGCTAGAATCAGCATGGCCGAGTGTAATCCACAACATCATTTTGAAGTGACTTTGTAGGAAGGAGTAACAAGCCCATAGGGCATTGCAAACAACACCTCTGTGACGGCCCATTGGGTTATGTGGTTTTCAGAAAGGATATTGCATTACTTGACAATTTCCGTTTCCTGCTGAGCTTTCTGGAAAATTAAATCACAATCGCCGTTTTAATATTTCAGAACACAAAGGGAAAGGGCTTACCGTGACTCTTTCTTCATTTCACCAGGCTATCAAACATCACCAGTAAAACTATGTTCTGTGAAGCATTTATTTTCAAACCATAATTTACACAAATGTTAATGAGATACATGAGTGGCGAGTGTCACCAATGCTTCCATGGAACACATTGTGAAATACACACACACACACACACACACACACACAGTATGTCACGGTTGAAGACCCTATTCCTTGGCTGGATCCATTCATGCAGGTTGTACGGCACCTTCATTAACTGTATGGTTTATTCAGGCAACTAGGCCACCAGTGGACCGAGCCAACCAGCCAATCATTCTTGCTTCACACACATTCTTACTTTGCCGTGCACACTGACATGGTTGCCTTCATAAAAAGTTGGCAGGGTGTATTCACTCGACTTTTAATGGAAAAACTACAGGCAAAAAACATAATTAAAACATCTAACATTGGTACACTATTCATTCCAAGGTTTAGTTTCTGTTATGTGTAATATTGGGCTTTTTTTCTTGCAATTTGTCACGTCTGACCCTCTTCCTGCTCCAGTGTGTTATTTTCCAATGTTACCCAGAATTACTTTTGCCTCCTTCTTCTTGTTCTGTTAAGAGGAGGGCGCTACACAAAGTGTGATGTTGATACCATCGCTAGCATTGGTGTATTTTCATGCTAAGAAGTTGATTTGCGTTGTTGTTCCTATGGGGATGAAACTAATGTACCACTGAATATGCTTCCTGCTTCCGGTAGTCATGATTGATAGATGAAAAATAATTTCTTGTAAGACACTTCATGGTGGTAGTATTGTAAACCAAGTATTTGGTTTACTGGAGCATGATCATGGGAAGACACACTGGCAGCATTTCCCAACAACATTGTTTCTACAGTTAGACACACTCTCGGTTAAACTCTGTTAAAGTTGTGCCTTCTGTGACAATATCACGTCCGTAGATGTAACATTGTCTACAAAATTAGACTTTAGCCACAATAAAGTGAGATATAACGCAAAACTGTAAAATAGCACTATGTACAATGGGGTGCATTGTACATTGTACACATTTGAATAACGTCAAAGGGTTTCTGTCCATATTTTCTTTAATGAAATGTAATAAAGTGTGCCATGAAACATTCCAACCTATTATCATGTTGTTCCTCGGTTCTTTGTTGGCCCTGACCTGACCTCGGGAACAGTTAGCCGTGTGCAAAAGCCCTTTGGTAGTTGATCATTCATTGGCTGGTGTCAACCATTAAAGGAGTATTCACTGAATACAAAGAAGACCTTTTATCAACCTGTGGGATGTAGTCAAATATTAATTGAAAAGATTGAGATGTACTGTGAATGCTTCCTTCTCCCTACCCTCCACCGCTTTAAAATATACAAATGTATCGTTGAAAATCCCAAATGCAGAGATGGGTTTGCCATGAGAGTGAGTTTACTGGCTATAAGTGGTTGTGGTTGTGAACTGACATGCGCAACTTGTAAACCATTTTTAGGACAAGGTAGAAACTGTTAAATGGGATTTTCCAATCGAAAATCTGTGAAAACTAATTTGTGGGTGAAAATGACAAGGACAGATATGCCTAACACTATGAGATGATATGTAGATCATTTTTTTCTCATAGAGAAAAAAATGTGCATTAGAGGTTCTACGATATACATCAACAGCTGGAGGATGCCATAAAACCTGGAGTGGACACTTGAGCCTGGATCTCAGCCAACCATGTGTCATTCTGTAAATCATTCAGACACCTTCCCTGTCGTGACCAGCTTGCAGGTTATCTCATCTCCTAACCGTGTGTGTGTGTGTGTGTGTGTGTGTGTGTGTGTGTGTGTGTGTGTGTGTCACCCATCACCAGGTACCACCCGGCAGCCCAGAGATGGAGAGGTCCCGGGCGTGGACTACAACTTCATCAGCGCGGGCGAGTTCCGGGTCCTGGAGGAGAGCGGGCTGCTGCTGGAGAGTGGCACCTATGACGGTAGGTATCCCCCAATGTGTGTGTGTGTGTGTGTGTGTGTGTGTGTGTGTATTTTCCTCTGTCTGTCCAGAAGCACAATGTTTCCTTAGATGTATTTGAGCATCTAATCTGCAATAGAAAAATCTTGGAAAGAGCCAGAAAAAGAAAGAAAAAGAAACCTACGCAAAGGTAGTGCATCATAAAATAATGACATACTTCCTAAAAATAGGTGAGCAGAGAACATCATGAGAAGAAACATCGTTGGCGATGCCAGTCCTCACACACACGCACGTGCACACGCGCGTGCACACACGCGTGCACACACGCGTGCACACACGCAACCAGGTCACCGCTGCTGAACATAGTGGCTGGTGTGCAGAAGCAGTAGGAGAGAACGTATCCCCAAGTGATTGCAATGTTATTTTAGCAGGGAGAAGGGGGTCAGACTCACCAGCGATGCGGGCATGTCACCTGGCTCCTAATTCAGTTCCCGACCCAGATGCTGTGCATAATGTGCAGAGGTCGGCCCTGGCCCGCCCTGCCTAATGGACCTCCAGCGGATGTGGTTCAGCCTGCAGAAGCCCCTAGGAAGTTGGCTATTAATGTCCTGCCTTCTGACCTCCAGAGATCCCACTGCTACGCTGATGAGGGAAACTTTTTCATTCTCACATGTGAAGACGTACATACCTTCACTGACATGCTCACACACACACACACACATGCAGACACGCACGCACACTCGCTCGCACGCACGCACACACACACTAGGGATGTTCCTGATGACTATTTGCAGATTTCCCAGACCGTTAGCCGGACGTTTTGTGAACGACTAGTCAAAAAAAAAAAAAAAATGCCTAGAAATCTGTCAAAATTGAGCACATTCCAATCTAAGAGACCAAACGTGGTCAGAAAAAACATTGTGTGTATTATAAGAGCCATTTGAAATGCTTAATGTAATGTTTTTATAACGAAATCCTATTTTAAACGAGGCCGAAATGTGTGTCGTGACATTTTGCGACGTACATTAGGCCTATTGCAGTCGGCTCTCATGTAGCAAATGTGTTCCGCATCGCACCAGTCTAAATGTTTGGTAGGTTTCTCTTTTCATTCATTTTAGCAATCCGCTCACTGAGTGAGCAAGCCGTTCGTGTGAGCAGCTGTTCGCTCAAACTCAGTAGGCCTAAAGAAAGTGGTGAGAATGTGTGTACTGGTACGCATCTTTCACCCCGCAACTTTCCACGCAGCTCTTCGAATGTATAAAAATCCATGGGCGGTGAGAATGTGCATACCTGTACACAAATTTCACACCATGCGTACGGGGTTTGAGTCCGAGTGTGATGTTGCGAGTTGCCAAAAAAGGATAATGAAAGTGTGAATTTGAGTGACATTTTATTTAGAGCTTTTTTCTTTCACTACATTGTGTTAGGATATATTCAATAGCTTTTAAAAAGAACTTCACTATGGTTACATACTGATGCGTGAGTGGTTAACAACCTTTTGTTGACAAGCCTTCATTTCATTCTATCTTAAGTAAATATGTTTGTCACTATGCATTATAATAATGATAATGATAATGGGGTTATACGCCTTTTCTTCTGTCAATTTTTTCAACCATTATTTCAAGTTCGCAGTCGGTACAATTGCTCTTCTTCTTCTTCTTCTTCTTCTTCTTCTTCTTCAATTGCTTCTTAAATGCTTCCGCCATTTCCCCTCAAAACTAAATGCTGGCCCTTTATATTCAAACCCGGAGGTGTGTTGGAAGCCATTTATAGTAAATTGTGGGCATGGTCAGAAGGCTTGTGTACATGAGCACAATTTCATGATGATTGAGATGTATGAGGAAAACGTATGTGGGGTTTGGTACATCTGATGATACATTTGTTTCCTGTTTCGTGTGTACACAGATTTCACAGAGTTTTATACATTTGGCCCCTGACATGACCGCAGAGTTACTGACTGGGGTGAAGAGCGCTGTTGAGAATTGTGAACCAGATTAAATGAAATTATTAAATTAATGATTCGATATTTTGGGAAACTACATGTTCTTTAACGTTGGTTAATTAAAAGCATGGTCTAATACTTATATGCATATTTCTATCAATAGTGCATGGCGTGCTTCCGCGATTCATATGTTGGCAGAAATGCTTTTCTCAGAGAAAATAAAAAGGCCCGAATAGCCCCAAATAAACTACAGATGCGAGTTGTATAATATTGTGAATGTACTACAACGTCCATGAGCTGAACATTACGGGATTGTTTACATCCGGGCGAGAGACCGCTCCGAGAGGCAGATACAAACTCGGCTACTTTTGTTTAGAGTTTCGTATTTAATATTTCTCGACCTGTGGACTATGTGGATAACATCCTGCCGTCATACAGGATATCGATTCGCTAAAGCGAATCACACGTAACTATTGATTGTTGTAAAAGTGATTAGTTGTAATGGAGCCCAACATATGATATAAAAGTATATACATGCGTGCGTATTTGCATTTAAGTCTTTAAAACACATTTGCTGACCTTCTTCAATCCTGTCCTGCAAACTTCCGTGCTGCATGTAGGCTATACAAGCATTGCTACTTTATTCATTGAATGAGACGCTGAAAGTGCACAAGTAAACTCAAGTAACAAGTAACAATTAGTGGTGTAGTAATGGTAATACTACATGTATAATCCGTAAAACTATTTGTCAAACTTCCATGCAGTGATACTTTATTACTTGAATGATGACTCTGAACACGCTGTTGCACATTTGCCTGCTGCCATCTCCACTGTAAGATTTCCTCTTCTGTGTATTCTGGCTCAAATAAATATCCGTCATTCCTTCCACTCGGTAAGACTTTGCTGAAGTTAGTCCTCGTAAAATCTTGTGTAGCTCTTCAGGCTAACAACAGCAAGGCATCTGAATTTCACGGAGGGCACTGAGAAAAAAGCCATTTGCCTGGACATTCTGGGGAATGAAAACGCATTTATAAGCAGTTTTTTCATTTGTAGGCTTTTATTAGGCAACTTGGAGACCATTAAAATATCGAAAATTGGTGGAACGTCCCTTTAAGTTCATGTTTGAGTTTACTAAAGCAGATCATGAACTCCGCAGTGTTTTTAGCTACGACAGTATAACGGTGAAAGTTTCTACCTCGCTCTCCTTTCCTTTCTGGCTGGTAGGTTATGAACACGAATCTAGGCCGTTAATCGTGACTAATCCCCCGTACCTGTGAACCACATCAGCCTGATCTTGTAGTTTCATAGTTTTAATCTGTCACTAAGACTTACACTTACACTGATCCTCTAGAGCCACCCCGTGAAACAAAAGAGAATTTCACTGATTTTTTTTCTTTTTTTTTTTACAAGCACGTCTCTTTAGAAATAGCTGACTATTACATGGATTAGGTGGAAGCATAATGCAGGCAAAATGGTCTGTTTTTCTTATCGTTCATCACTACTGAATCAGAGAGAGAGAGAGAGAGAGAGAGAGAGAGATGTGAGTAACTGTTGCTGCCCGCACCAATGCTTTTGGAGCAGCAGCCCCCTCCCTGTGCGAGCCTTCAAAGAGTAAACTGATAAATCACCTACCCAGTGTCAGAGTCGGCGCCTACACACACATATGGCGACCTCGTTATTCACGCACGCACACACGTACAAGTACAGGGATGCAAAACTCTTGCGCACCTCTCATATCAATTACAGTGATGTAGGGTTGTCATGGGAGAGAGAGAGATGCATAGAAGGCTGCTTATGTAGTTGCGCTACATAGCCCGTGCTATGTAGCGCAACGGTTAGGAATAGTCTTTGCAGGGTTCAGTTGATGGCAGCACCAGCTTCTGGTGTTGAAATGTTTGAAAGTGTTTGTACAGGGCCTCCCATTTGTCATACTTTAATAAACACTTATTTGATCAAAGTTTTTTAAACTATGGCCTATACGATATATAATTGTAGGGTTTAAAATATGGACCCTTTACAACACTATAAGTTGGTCTATACTGCCATATTCTATTTAAACCAATCACACTGTTGGCAGCAGTGTTGAAGATGACAGGCCAGTGAGTCATAAGGATGATGGTGAACACAAGAAGTTGCAGCAAGAAATGCCATTACATTAGAAAAACAATAAATCACTTGTGGGAAAAGCAAATGATACTGGTTTAAAGAAAGAGAATACTGGAAGAAGAAAGGCTAAATGCCTCGGTCGCAATGGATTGAAAGGGCGCTTAAAGGTTGGAACAAGAGAGAGAGAGGTGTGACATTCAAATTAGGATAAAGGAGTGAGCGTTGACTAGAGGGAAAGATAATTGTAGCAGACAGGACATGAAGTTGAAATGGGCATTATAATATCCTACCACTCATGTACACACACACACACACACACACACACACACACAGACACTGATGTGCATACGCAGCTCAGAATGGCTCTTGAAGCCTGTGATGTTTTCCCGTGTTCTCCAGGACATCAGGGTTTGTTTATTTTTGGCTGTCGTGTTTTCTCAAAACCAATGACTCTGAGAGATATGGGGATTTTTTGTGTGTGTTTGTGTGTGTGTTTGTGTGTGCATGCTTGTGTGCGTGTGCAGCTGTGTTCTTTTTGTCGAGAAATGTGTGTCAAAGATACAATGTGCCAGCAGCTGCTGTCTGCACTGCAGATGGCATGACTTCTGTATACAAAGACAAACTAAATCACAAACTCTGAACAAGTGGAAAGACACACACAGAAATAGGCATACGCAGATCCAGGTGCAGGATCCAGCGCTCCATATTAATGTAGCGAGGATAAGGAATTGACTATATGCTTTGTATGCAAAATGCCTCCACACTGAAGTAAGAGATGTTATGTTTGCGTTATTCAAAAGTAATGCTGAAAACCTCTTACTGTTTTGCTGTTTCTACTTTACAACATCCCACGTCACTCACCTGGAAAAAAACACCTGAGAACAGAGAAAATAAAGTATTAAATGCCAACCCCTCGCAATAGAAAACACGTATAGATGATGGATACATGCCTTCTCTTTCAAATGGCTGGATGTCACATCTGTCAAACAAATGATCAGCACAGTTCTCTCGCTCTCTCTCTCTCTCTCTCTCTCTCTCTCTCTGCTACATCTGCTCGACCATCCGTCTGCACTTGTTACTGTGCCAGCAGTTGGACTGGTGACAAAAAGGGGGGAGTCAGGCTGGCGGAGAAGGATAGCAGGCCACTTTGAATCCCACTGCGTCAAGCAGTTTTTGTTCCGAGACTCTCCTTGTTGTGGCGGTTATTCGTTGAGTTATAACTTTCATCAACCTTGTGTGAACGTTTGATAGTGCACAACGCAAAATGGCCCCCGCGGGTTACCATTGTTTGATATCTCATGTTCTCACGTACAGAAGGGATTCAAAGTATTGATTTGAAGCTTGTTTTAGTTGTCTTTAGCCTCTAGAGACACAAATCTGACTTTAGATTAATAATCTAAAGTCTGATCGCAGACAAACTAAAAGCTAGGTGAACGGGGTGTTTCACTTTCTTTCGACCAATCATGTTGCTGGAGGCGGGAATCTGTAAGAATGAAATTGTCTATTAACAGCGAACACAAACTCGGCCAGCACTAGTAAACTGCAAAAAAGTCTCTGTAGTGAAACGGGAAACAAGGCGTAACTCCACCCCTTTCTCCACCCCTGTAGTAGGTCTGCTGGATCCGAGATTACTGCCACACTGTAACATACTGTCTATTCATTTGGTGAATAAATGTTTATCTGCTATAAACACACAACGCATCAGTTTGATCAACACTGACAAGCCCTGTGAAGTTGCAGTGGTTGGGAATCAAATCAGAAGTAGTGATCACAGATTTGTACACCAATGTGGACATTCTGGCCTCATGATGTTCAGAGAATGGGCCATCTGTCCACTGTTGTCATCAAACTTGTATAATGTAATCTTGGGATTGCTGCTGAATTATACATGACAGCAGGTGGTGCTGCCTACGATTGGCATGTCCTTGAGTTTAAATCACTGTGGGAAGACCACATCATCTGCGTTGCTTCTAAGTCCATGTGGAGTGTGTGTGGTTGATGGCTGGTTTAAGCAGCCTCACCTGGCCCGGGTCAGACTGATTAGACTCTGGGGCTGGGTGAGGCTGCACACCTGTGGTGCATGAGTGAGCAAGGCACACAGGTTAAACCAGCCATCACCACACACTAGGGGAGAGAGCTGGGACATGTCAGCAATTACCACCTGCTCGGCCTGTAACATCTTGCCAACTCTCTAATAAACCGGTTCAACAACATTTTACCTGTGTCCTGGTTGTCAGAGGAGCCCAGAAAAGCCACTTTGGTGATGTGTAGCAGGAGCAACTGCCACAGTCCACAGGTGTGGACAGTCCACAATCTCGTGGGACCTCGTCCTTTGGAGAAATAGTAGTGATGCCCAGCCTGCCACCTCTCTACCAAACGAGCTCAACACCTTCTACGCACGGTTTGAGGCGAGCAACACCATTTCTTCTGTGAGGCTAGCTGAGGACCAGGACGATTGCACCCTGTCCCTAACTACGGTTGATGTGAGGCGAGCTTTTAAAGGAGTAAACCCACGGAAGTCACCAGGGCCAGATGGCATTCCAGGCCGTGTCCTCAGAGGGTGCGCCGATCAGCTAGCGGAGGTATTACCTCTATATTCAACCTCTCCCTGAACCAGTCTACAGTCCCCACAGTCTATTGTCCCCGTACCAAAGAAACCTTCCATCACCTGCCTGAATCACTACTGCCCTGTAGCACTGACTTCTATCATCATGAAGTGCTTTGAGCGGCTAGTCAGAACCCACATCTGCTGCACCCTTCCTGACACCTTGGACCCCCTTCAATTTTCATACCGCCCCAACAGATCTACGGACGAGCCATCACCCTGACAGATGTCACACCGCCCTCTCTCACTTGGATAAGGGAAACACATACGTGACGATGCTGTTTATAGATTACAGCTCAGCATTCAACACTATTGTGCAAGATCAGGATCCTGGGTCTTAACACCTCCCTTTGCAACTGGATCCTGGACTTCCTGACGGGCAGACCCCAGGTGGTGAGAATGGGCAACCTCACATCCTCTGCACTGACCCTGAGCACCGGAGCCCCTCAAGGCTGCGTACTCAGTCCCCTCCTGTACGTATGACTGTGTGGCCACACGCAGCTCCAATGTCATCTTCAAGTTCGCAGATGACACCACCATCCTGGGTCTCATCTCCAACAATGATGAGACCGCCTACAGAGAGGAGGTCAGTGACTTGGCAACATGGTGCCAGGACAACAATCTCTCTCTCAACGTCTGCAAGACCAAGGAGATGATCGTGGACTTCAGGAAGCGGCAAGGGGGGGTCACGCCATACACATCGATGGAGCTGAAGTGGAGAGTCTCCTGCTTCAAGTTCCTCGTGTGTTCATCAAAGACGACGTCAAGCGAAAAAGTGAAAACTGCCCAAAAGCGCCTATTCTTCCTGAGGAGACTCAAGAAGTTTGGCATGTCTGCCAAAACCCTGACTAACTTTTACAGGTGCACCATTGAAAGCATCCTCTCTGGCTGCATCACTGCATGGTACGGCAACTGCACCGCTGCTGACCGTAAGGCCCTCCAGAGGGTGGTGAAGACAGCGGAGCGCATCATCGGTTGCCATCTACCCTCCGTGCAAGGCATCTACCACACATGATGCCTTAGGAAAGCACGGAAAATCACAAATGACTTCAGCCACCCAGGCTTTGGACTACTCACATTGCTGCCATCTGGGAGACGTTTCCGGAGCATTCGGGCACGGACTACCAGACTCACAAACAGTTTTTTCCCACAAGCCATCAGGCTTCTCAACCAGTAACACTAACCTATTGATCATATTGATCACTGGAGAATCATGCCCTGGTCACTTTACCTAATTTAATGTACATATCTATCGGCACTCCTCCACTTTATACTTTATACTTTTATATTTATAATGCTAGTCTTTATTTATCTTATTATGCATATTATTATTATAATTCAATTTTTTTATTATGTATATTCTTTCAAACTTTTTTTTAAACTTTTTTATTTTTTGGCCCTTATTCTGTGACTGTTCTACGTATTGTGAGCTTGCCATGTCACAAGAATTTCACTGTTTAGAATGACCCTGTGTTATACTTTGCAAGTGATCAATGAAACACTTTGACTTTGACTTTTGTGTATATTCAAGCTGTCTTTTGACAAGTGCTAATGCATTGGCAAGTTGTCTAAAAGGAAGGTTATCTTGGCATGAGAGATTGCCTAGTTGTCTACTTGACTAGATTCTGGTGTTTTATTTGACATTTTATTCTGAGCATGAAAACATACACTTTGTTTTTAAAAAAAATCCAAAATCTAACTCACCAACTTAAATTATCAGAGATTTTATAATCTTTTCAAACAAAACAGTCCTTTGGGCAACAGTTTGATGGTAAAGCCCTTTAAAGGTGTTTTAGATTTAAGAGCTATTAGTTGAGTGTAATTTGTTAGAAATGTATCCGTCAGCTATTAGTGAGTGAGATACACTGTTTTGAGTTGACTGTGCTTGCCTCTGTATGAGCCAATTTAGATTTTACACCACTCCCGGCTAATTTCTGACAAATCTTTGACCAATGAACTCCATCTTGCCTGTCAATCACAGGTGCGTGAAATGCAACACTTCTCAATGGCGGTAGGCTGAGAGTGGGTCATGAATTGTAACGTTATCCCAGTCCACCACAGCGCAATATCCGTTCTCTTGCTTCCTATGAGCTGTGTACGCCAGTTAAGTATCCTCGCTTATGCACTTTTCAGCTCTCTCTCTTTACAACTCTTAAATCTTACATACAACATCCAAAAAAGAGGCTTTAAAAACTGTCTCATTAGTGTAATTACAATCCAACCCATCTCAGTGACCTTTGTTATAAGGTTAGCGTGGCGCTCCGCTCAGTCATGCAGCCCCATGGCTCACTTTGGGCTAAATACTCAATTCTGTCCACCTTCTCCTCCACAGAGGCCAGAGTCAGACACAATTACCCAGCTCTAATTCACCTTCTCCTGATTCACCGTTCATTCATTAAACTCCCCATTAATAATGAATTGGAAACGGAGTGCAGTGTTTTCTGACCAGATGCTAATACTGTGGACTGTGGGGGAATCAGGACATATTTTACAAGTCAAACGGAATGGAGTATGTTTTGTTCTGCAAACGCTCCAACCCACAGCAGAGCATCTAGCTTCGATTTGTGTTCATAGTGAGTTACCGGTTATTTCGAAGTCATTGTTAAGCAGGGGTGTCATGTCGCCTGTATTTCTTTCTATTTCTTTCTGTTCTTTCATTTTCTAGTGAGCAGTATACGTCGATAATATCTAAAAGACTCCAACCTGAACAAAATTAAACGGTCTGTTGTTGTGAGTTGAAAATCGATTTAGTCAAAATGAAATAGAACCTGCTTGATCGAAGAACATTTCTACTGAACACGTAATATCTAATAGATACTACGTATACATTGTGTGTGCCAAGCATACACATTATGTATTTAAATGGAGTACATTATGCTTCCTGCAATTTTTCACTTCACTTCCTCTCTGTCTCTTCTTCCTCTCTCCCTATTGCTCCCTCCCTCCGTCCTTTCTCCCTAGTTATCTAGTTACCATTTACCGTTATCATAGTCTACCATTCCTGCAGACTGCTTCTCAGTGCCACTACCTTTCCCCCGGTGTGCAGAAAAGCAGTAAAAATTACGTTTTCCTATTAGGATGCAGCTCTGTGCTTGTAAATACAATGTATGTATGTCTATTATGACACCCATTGCACTCCTAACCATCCCTGGAATGAGGGATCCCCCACTCTGCGTTCCTTCTCAAGGTTTCTTCCTTGATAATTAAGGGAGTTTTTTCTTGCCCTTTGGGGGGGGCTAGGGTTAGGGGGTGTCATACATATGTGGCCTGTAAAGCCCTTTGAGACTGTAACTGTGATTAAGGGCTATACTAATTGACTTGACATGACTTGACTCTGTCTTTAACGGTTAACAGCCTCACGCCAGAGGACTGTGGAGCTTTCCCAGAGAAGGAGAGGGAGAGAAGAAAAATAACAACAAACAAACAAACAAACATGCACAGTGGATCAATATCTATGTATACCTCACTGAGCGCCATGTTCTTTTCATTAAACTTTTTGGGTCTCTGTAGCTCGGTTGGAGAGATGGGGGTCATCTTTCTCTTTCTTATAGTCAAAGAAACTGGGGACAAATTTCTAGTTTCTAACGTTTCAACCCGTAGCACACACACACACACACACACACACACATTGATTTTTGTCTGCCAATGCAGTGCTCTGACTTTCATGGTTAATACAATGTTGAGGCATGTTTGCATGCACGTGTGACTAAGTCCAACAATGGCTGTGTTTTCTCATTTCTAATGTCCCTGTCTATATTGTATTTCTGTTTAACTTACCTTTTCTTACCTGCTCTGACACTTTCATTTTTTTCGTTTTTTTTCTGTTTCTCATGCTTGACCTTATTCTTGTCTCTGTATTATTTTATTGTTGCCTTAACTGATTGTACAGAGTTTTTATTTTATGAAAAACGCTCTAGAAACGAAACGAAAAGTAGGTGGCATAATCCTCTGTCCAGTGACTGTTCCTTGCATCTGAACTGAACTTTGTCCCGTCGCTACCCAGGTAACTACTACGGCACACCCAAGCCGCCCGCCGAGCCCAGCCCCGTGCAGCCGGACCCGGTAGACCAGGTGCTGTTCGACGAGGAGTTTGACACGGAGGTGCAGCGGAAGCGGACCCCCTCGGTCAGCAAGATGGACCGCAAGGACAGCGCGGCGCCGGAGGAGGAGGAAGAGGAGGAGCAACGGCCTGCCATGGTCAACGGCGTAAACGAAGGTGATCAAACTTAACTTGAATATATTATTAGCACAATTCTAATGTGCTTTGGCACCAGAACATCTTGTATACTACATTAATAAAGATTGTTTTAATAAATTCACAGGATTATCCAAAAATAGCATTAACATTATCATATGATTTACATATGATATGATTTCATATGATAACAATTTTTTCATTGAATTTCCAGGAAAATGTCTATATAGTGATATCATTATTGAGATATGACAAATTACTTTTATTGTGATAGAAGATTTTAGCCACATCGCCACATCGCCCACCCCTATTTTACTTTGTATTTACCTTTACGTATTTAGTTTATTTAGGTTTTTTTTGTTTTGTTTTTAAAAATGTAGTTTTTTATGCCAACTAGGTGGCTGAATTTGCATGCATACAACACGGCCATGTCTACTACCTAGCAGAACTAAGGCCGAATGTGATTGGATAACGCCAATCAATAGGCATAGTTTCTTTTAAGGAAAATTTGTGTGTGCAATTTGTCGAATTCTCACATGCATGTAATTTTAATAGGATACGGTTGAGTTAAGATAACATGCTGACCCTGATTACATTTAATTGTATTTTTATTAGGCGTTGGCTGTGGTTTGATTGCATGCATGGTCATGCAATCTTTGTGGGTTGTGGTGCTTCCCTAAAGTTTCTGATTACAGGGTACACACACACTTTGATTACACACTGATAAGCCCGTTATATAACATTCCCAGAATGCAAAGCAGGACCCGCTCCTCTCTCTCTCCAATACATTTCACTTCATTCATTGCCACTATTTCATCCCCCAAAGAATTTCAGGGTTACATATTAAAATAATCGCTTGGCCGGTAGATTTTTCCATTTTGGCACGTAAAAAAACCAAATTTTAAAAGTGAATTTTGGACCCTGCCGCCAGACCTCCTAGGGATTAGCTGTTCTGCATGAGGGGTCAGGAATAAATCGCATCTAATTGCAATTATGGAATTACATGTGCAATTACACATTTACAATCAAACCTGGTTGCCCCATTCGGTGACATTCCCCAACAATCCATGTGCGTTTGATTTCAATCTGCACAACGTACGTGAACACAATGACTGCAACATATGCAAAGTTATTTCTGCACTGAATGTACTTTTTAAGACTGCATCTCAACATTAGCTGGTGGAGGAGCAAACTCAACACATTGCAAACCATTGCCAAACTTCCCATTCCACAGAAGTTTATATGGCACTGCGCCACCGTTACGATTTGTTCAGCCAAATGAGTTTCAAGTTTCAAGTTTATTGGTCACATCACAGTTTACATTTTACAACATAGAGCAGTGAGTGAAAAACATTATGTGCTGGCCCCGACAGCAGACAGCAGTAATTGAAGAAAAAAGGAAAAAATAGATTAAAAAAAAATAGAATCTAAGATAAGGTTAGAAATACAGTATAAAATATGCAAAAAATATAGATACAAGTTACAGAATATCAAAACAAAATATATATATATAAATCAATGTAATAAAATATACATTGTTATATAACATACGGTTTACAGTATATACAGTGAGGTCCGGGGGGATGTGCAAAAGAGCATGGGCAGTATATTATGCCAACTAAGTGTATTTTTATGTGGAGCAGGGCTCAGTTCTTGTTCAGCAGCCTGATGGCCTGGCTGTGGAAGCTGTCCCTGAGTCTGTTTGTACGGCACTTGATACTGCGGTATCGCCTGCCTGACGGAAGGAGGGAGTAAAGTTTGTGGCTGGGGTGGTTCCTGTCCATGGTGATGCGTCTGGCCTTGGCCACGCACCGCCTGGTATAGATGTCCTGGAGGGAGGGAAGCTCACCTCCGACGATGTACTGGGCCGTCCGCACCACCCTCTGAAGCGCTCTGCGCTCGAGTGCAGTGCAGTTCCCGTACCAGACGGTGATGCATCCTGTCAGAAC
>OOFB01036393.1:44973-64633 GCA_900323305.1 Trachyrincus murrayi
TCTCTTGCACTCTCTCTCCATCTACCTCGCTCTCTCTCTCTCTGCCCCTCTATCTCCCTCTCTTCTCCCCCTCTCTCCATCTCCCTCTCTCTCTCTCTCTCTCTCTCTCTCTCTCTCCCTCTCTCTCTCCCCCTCTCTCTCTCTCTCTCTCTCTCCATCTCCCTCTCTCTGTCTCTCTCTCTCCATCGAACAAATCATTTTAGGGAGCTGATGGACAGTAAATAGGGACTGAGATCAGAATAGAGACAGAGGGTCAGAGTAGAACAGAATGCTCTTGGCTCTTTTTCGTGCTCAGGGAGTTATGTGTATAGGCCCCAATATGCTGCACGAAATCGGAATTGGCGTGTTCGCGTCGGCTGTCGAACTGCCGCCAAATATGGTGATTTCGTCAGGGTACGATATAGTCACTGCGATGTGTGGGCTGTTCGTTTAATGACACCAGGAGTTTCCTACCATCCCCGAATCCTTGCATGTCATACAAATGTGTATAATCCCTCACAATCTCAGCAAGTCTTGCTTCAAATTGGTTCATACTGAAATAAACGGAGCGGGACGCAATAGTCCATATTTTACAGATACCAGATACTAATCTTTCATTTGTTATGGTTGACCAATAGCAGGCAGGGGTGTATTGGAGGGCATGTGGGAAAAGTCTGACTATCTCAACTGCGCACACTGCAGTGATAGATTTTGTAAGTATATTGGAGCCTTGTGTGTGTGTGTGTGTGTGTGTGTGTGACACACACTGAAAGAAGGCTCCTCTTATTTAAAGAAGCGTCGGGGTGATTAGAAACTGAGGCTGACATCCTGTCAGACACCATGTCACTGTCGTACAGTACAGACTGAACAAAGAGTGTTAACATTCAGGTGTGCATAACATGCATGTCACATGATAGGCATGGCACACACCCCCTCCCAAAAGTACAAAAAACACTTCTCTTAGCTGGACGATTAATGCCAACTTTGTTCAGCTCTAATCCTCAATAGACATTAAACGGCTATTACAATTTATTTATTCTAATCAGACTCAACATCTCAACAACCCTCCCCTCCTCGCCTCTCTCTCTCTCTCTCTCTCTCTCTCTCTCTATCGTCTCTCCCTGGGATGCTCCTCTGACCACAGAGGAGGCTGGCAGGGTGTTGGCGGGGCGGATTTTCACCCGGGACCCGGCCCAGCTGCAGGGGAACATCCTGCGTACGGCGCTGAGGAAGAGCCCCCAGGGCTTCGGCTTCACCATCATCGGAGGGGACCGGCCCGACGAGTTCCTTCAGGTCAAGAACGTGCTGGCAGAAGGCCCTGCCGCCCACGACAACAAGATCGCCTCAGGTAAACACCCGTGGCGGAGACCTATATAGGCTGTGAATGTTGCCTGTGTGTGTGTGTGTGTGTGTGTGTGTGTGTGTGTGTGTGTGTGTGTGTGTGTGTGTGTGTGTGTGTGTGTGTGTGTGTGTGTGTGTGTGTGTGTGTGTGTGTGTGTGTGTGTGTGTGTGTGAAGACTGGGTTGTTGAGGGTTGTGAGGAAACGTCTTTCTCTCTTAACCTGGAGGATCCAGGGTCCAAGTCATTCATAATAACAGCAGTCTTACACGCTGCTGAGGTGGTTTTTGACCAAGGCAAACCAGCCTGCATAGACCTACCTGGAAGTGGTTAGGGGTGAATCCCAAAATAAGAGATTCTTCCTTAGTTGGAAAAAACGATGTACAAACATGCACTAACTTAGATGTACATGTAGACATCCTCACTAATGCATGCGTTTACATCGACTGAGAGAAAGCATCCACAGACATGGCTGTGGCTGTCAGTTCTGTGCTGCTGAGCCCTGACACAGACTAGTATAACATCTGTCACCGTGTTCACGTTTATGGTCAGGACTCCCATTTATAGAGAGCCATATAAGACAGACAGCCAGGCCTCAAGGCTGGTGCTAGCAAGGCACTACTCGATGATCACATGATCTGTGATGGTAGTAATGTGAATGGGAGCGACATAGGGCCAAGTATAATTTCCCTTAGAATATAACAAAAAATCTTCTAATTTCCATATTAGCATGGTTAACAACTCCACGTTGCTCTCTGTTGGATTTATTTACACAGGTATTTACGAAAAGTCACAGAAGGACAAAACTTTTCAAGGACAAAGGACAAAGCATTTGTGATATTTAACACATTAACATTTTAAATGTCAACGTTTACGTCGTTTCACATCTGCATTCACATAGGTGTGCTTATGTTTTTTTGTTCATCACTGTACATGCTGGCACGTTTTCTTCCCCAGCGTAACGATGGATATGAGGAGGTGCTAGTGTTAAAAACTCTTTCAAAACCCTGTCCTCTGACCCCAGGTGATGTGATCGTGGACATTAACGGCCTCTGTGTGCTGGGCAAGACCCACGCTGACGTGGTGCAGATGTTCCAGTCCATCCCCATCAACCAGTACGTGGACATGGTGCTGTGCCGCGGCTACCCACTGCCGGCTGACACCGGCAGCAGCAGCGAGGCCTCTACCTCAGTCGAGGTCAAAGACCCCTCCCCGTCCCCCTCGCCCACCGCCCAGCCAGACCCCCACTACGACACCCCTGACGGGGGCACCCTCTCCAGGCAGACCGCCACCGTGCCGCCCGTGGCCAACGGGGGGCGCCACCACCATCACCACCACCACCATCATCACCATCAACAACAACACCACCATCCACAACTGCACCACCACCACCAGCAGCAGCATCCGCACCCCCAGGCCGCCCAGGAGGGTCCCGACCCCACTCTGCTGCAGCCCGAGCTGATCAGCGTGCCGCTGGTGAAGGGTCCTGGGGGGTTCGGCTTCGCCATCGCAGACTGCCCACTGGGCCAGAAGGTGAAGATGATCCTGGACGGCCAGTGGTGTCGTGGGCTGCTGAAGGGCGACGTCATCAAGGAGATCAACCGGCAGAACGTGCAGACTCTGAGCCACGCCCAGGTGGTGGACATCCTCAAGGAGCTTCCGGTGGGCAGTGAAGTCAGTGTGCTGGTGCTGAGGGGAGGTGAGTCAGTGGTAGAGCAACACACTCAACAGTCAAGTCCAGTTCAAGTGACTTTTATGTGTATAGCCCTGAATCACACAGTTGCAGTCTCAAATGGCATCACAGGCCCATGTTTTTCAGACAAAACCTATTCTACCTACATGATATGAAAAACTCCCCAAATCCAAAGGGAAGAATCCCTGAAAAGGAACAGAGAAGAGGGATCCCTCCTTCCAGGGATGGTTAGGAGTGCAATAGGTGGTGTGAAATGTCTGGGTGTACCTGTTGCTACTGGTGTACACTTTAACATCAGTCTTCAGCAACATGACTTTATGCCCCCTGCTGTATGTGTAGTGTCACAGCCTCGCCTGTAAAAACATGTTTCTATTCATCCATTATAATATTCTCTGTATACTTTCTACACTGTCAGAATATTGCTTGTCGCAAAGAAAACAGGAGCTCAATTTGAACGCAGTGAAAATGCGAGACCAGACCATAATTAACACACTACCCAGAAGGGGAAACTCAATACAGTTACACGTACAAGGTTTTAATGGGCCCGGACTATATAATTGATTATAGCTTGTAATGTCAAAGACGTAATAATTGTTAGGTATTGTATGCCCCACGCTATGAGAGATGGAGACCATGTAGTAGTCCTGGGCCCTTACTCACGCCACACAGAGTATCCCCAATAATTAATAAAGTCATTTCATTTCATGGTCCACTCCTTCTCCTGCTCTCTGGTTCTTGCTTTGGATTTTCCTCCCTCACATGGAGGTTGGCATGGTTACCATGGTGAGAGACAAGCAAGGAGGGGGGGGGGGGGCTGCCTGGGATTCATGGGGATTCACCTGCACTCAGAGAGACACAGAACAAAACTAAACAAAAAAAAGAACAGAAAGACAGAAAGTTACCAGTCGTGCATGTCTTTGCATCTCCTTTTTTATCTGTTTATTATTATTAATTTACGCAACACAAAGGCGAGAACAAGTAATGCCCAGGTAAAACGCGAACAAGGCAGGTAAAACAACGAACAGGGATTAAAGAATGTGTAATACAATTATAAACAGACATGGCAGACATTTTGCATGGTGGATAATCATCATTGTCGCCACTTCAAAGAGAAGGTTGTCACTGATTTGAAGAGGTTGTGTTCCATTTCTTTCTTCTTCACTGCAGTGCAGTAGCCTAGATTGGGCACATCCACTGTTGCACCCCTATCACATGTGCCAAGCTCCAGGGGTTTGTCGCTAGGTGTGCTCTTGCTGCTGCTGGTAACCCTACGTGTGTGTGTGTGTGTGTGTGTGTTTGCGTGTGTGTGCATCTATTCATTGTAGCCCCAGATACTGCTGCATAATTTAATTTATTTCTTTGTCTTTGTGACAGACAAATTCCAGTTAGTCCCAGTAAGAAATAGGTGTGTAATTCGATGTGTGAAGGTGTGCGTGTACTGTCTGGAAGGGAATCACAGCACTTTCTGGTCTATAAAGACCCGTGGGGCTGCCCTCGGCTCATTCCTAGACCAGACTCATACATTGGTCTGACTGCCAGTCAGGGAACGTAAACTCTCCTCTCGATGACAGCATAAGACGTGAAGCACGGGTGGGGGGAACCCAATGGAATTTGGCTCCGGCTCCCATTGATTCTAATGACCTGCCTCCGAGCAATGCAATTGGAGACTGTCAGTCAACATTTTATAGTCATCTCTCACACTGTGTTGACACCCAGGGATGGGAGTTGGGATGCTTTTGTCTTTAACACACCACCTTCTCCTCTCTTAAAACTGCCGCCAGATGATCACCGGAATTCTCTCTCTCTCTCTCTGAGCTCTGGCTTGTAATATTGGCTGGAAAGATGCAATAAAAAAACAGAAAGGTAACTGTAAGCATTCGAGGGAGAGAGTGTGGGTTTACAAAGCGGCAGTGTCTCCTGTGAACACACGGGCCCTGCTGCTGTTGGATTGGATGGATTGTAGGGCTGCTTAAACACCACTACATACTGCTACATCATGGTGTTAGACCAGCCAAATGATCATACAATGAACAAAACTGTGACAGATACAAGACAACGCAAAACTAGACCACTCGCTCAGTGTTACGTCTCTCTTTACCAAGTTTTGTTGGGGATGATCAATGTGTTGTCACAACTAAGTTACTTTCCAATGCACTGAATAAATGCCCCCTTCTCTCTCTCTTTCTCTCTCTCTCTCTCTCTTTCTATCTCCCTGCAGGTCATACGTCTCCTGTGAAATCACTAAAACCGGTAAGTGCCAGTCAGTGCTTACGATCTCACATCGGTATAGTCGAACTTAACTTAGCACGGCTCAATGAGTTTTTGTTGTAGACCCATATTGTGTCTGAAATAGGACAGTAATGTGACAGATAATGTTGCATGTACACACATGATAGCACATTATAATATCTATATCACATGATAATCCTCCATACATCCAGTTTATTTCTGAAGCACTTTCATGTACATTCATGTAAATTGCTAAATGGATTATCAAAAAGTACATAGGCATTATTATTATTTAACAGGTTTGACTTGACTTTGCTGTTACTATTTACTATTGCTATTGTTTTGTTGTTAATAGTGTATAGAGTTCCAATCTCGGCTGAGGAAAATAAAATAGGCTAGAGCACACGGATTGAGCATCAGCAGTCATCTAGTGCACCACCAGCACTCATACATAGTCCTCAGCGCTCCAGTGTTTCACAATGCCTGTCTCTCTCCCAGGCCATGAGCCAGCAGGCGCCCCACCCCATGGTCCAACCCCTATCCCAACTCGGAGCCCCGTCCGGGGGACAGCAGCAGCAGCAGCAGCAGCAGCAGCAGAGACCGGTGGAGAGACAGGAGTTGACTGCCAGCACAGAGACCCTGAGTCACGTAGAGCTGCCCCCCCAGCCCTTACCGTACCCCTCCACCGGCACCCTGCGCTCTGCCTCACCCAAGCCGGACCCCTCCGAACTCTACCTCAAGTCCAGGGCCATGCTGGAGAGCAAGCGTGAGTGGGACCACCGAGTGCTAGAACTCACCGGCTTCTAACAAAAGGATATTGATATTCAAAATCACTATGGATACCAAGTAGGCACTTATGCACCTATTAGATTTCTATTCTGACCAAAGCAATTGTTTTTACTGCACATTGTATGTTGTATGTGCTTTTTATATCTCATATCAATTACCATATGCTATTTTGGGATTCAATTCACATCTCTCTCTCTTTCTCTCTCTCTCTCTCTCCCTCCAGCTCTCAACACCAAGGAGCTGGATGTGTTCATCAAAAGGAACCAGGAGTCTGGCTTTGGTTTCAGAGTGCTGGGCGGCGAGGGGCCAGATCAGCCTGTGAGTATCAGCGCAGATGTTGGGTTCCACTTCCTCCACTACCACTCAAGTTCCACAACACTCCTGTACTGCTGGATCAAGAAGCCACACACTAGAGATGGCCTGGTCAAAACCCCTCTGGGAAAACATGAACACGACCTGCAGTACAAACAGGAAAAATACTGTCTATTTTGCGTGGTGGTATTGTTAAGACGTGTATTTAAAAGAAATTGAGTGAATTGAAATTGCAGCAATTCCCTTTTTAAACGTTAACATAATAACTGATTTCTAAATTGCATTGATGCACAGGGGATAATAAAATAAAACCAAAGAGGCTAAATTCTGTCTATTTTGCACAGTGGTATGGTTAAGACGTGTATTTACAATAAATCCATTCATACTGGTGTGTGTGTGTGTGTGTGTGTGTATGTGTATGTGTATGTGTATGTGTGTGTGTGTGTGTGTGTGTGTGTGTGTGTGTGTGTGTGTGTGTGTGTGTTGGCTGTCCAGGTGTACATCGGGGCCATCGTGCCCCTGGGAGCGGCAGAGAAGGACGGGCGCCTGCGGGCGGGGGACGAGCTACTGTGCATCGACGGCGTGCCGGTCAAGGGCAAGTCCCACAAGCAGGTGCTGGACCTGATGACAAACGCTGCACGCAACGGACAGGTCCTGCTCACTGTCCGCCGGAAGCTGGCACATGCAGGTGGGTTTTATACGAGCAGCGTTAATTATATGAAAATACTTTCCGGGAACATTTGTGTTATATTTTGCGATTTAGCACACATACTGATGTGTGAGTAAAATGGTGCTGTTTAGTTTGTTTGTCTGCTGATGTTGATTTGAAGGATGTGCGCGAAGGACTGTGCAGATTAGATCAATAGTGGAGTTGATTTACGTCTCAAAGTATCTGAGAGGTAAAATAAATAGTGCTGAGTTTCAGAAACATAAACCTCACACCCGCACAGCCCCGCTTGGCACCGCAAATAAGCACTCCACGAATTGTACAAACACACTCTCCAAATGCCTTTGAATGTGATGTATCGACCACACAGCCACGATCACATTGCAAAAGTGAAGGATCAATCATTTAGACGGTTGTTTTTCTATTGTATTCAATGCTGGGGTTTTAAAATGAGGATCTCCTTGATGCATGCATGCAAAACATAGCCTCAGCAAAACAAACACACAATGAGAGATGGAGGTCGTTCTGCTCTTCTCATGAATAATACATGGTCGGTGCGTTTCATCTCGGATAAAAAATTTTTTAAGCCGCCTTAATTGAATGTGCATAATACACACAGCGGTTGTGTTTTGGATTTTAGATTAGGAAGGTGTGTAGAGTGACAGATTGGGAACGCCTTGACACATAATGTTTGCGGGTTACACTGCAAAACATTACTGAACACTGTTTATCACACCCAGGTTTAAGAAATAAGGGTTGCCCGATGGCCCGCGGCCAGTAAAATGTCACATCAGGACAATAAATCTTTCAACTCAAAAATGTGATACACTGTATATTTAAAAAATGAAGTGTTGTACAGAGATGGCTGTCAGCAGGGGAGAAAGTTTGTTGTGTTTGAGATGTTTGATTGAACATAAATAACATAGAACATAGAACATAAATAACAAATAACATAGAACATAGATAAATGATTGAACATAACAACTAGCAAAAGTCTTTGGTTTTGTCTTCCAATGCTGATAATTACAACTGAGTGAGGGCCACTAAAAATTGTCTTGGGGCCAGTATATTTGGGACTATATTGTTTCCATATTGATACTTATTTTCAAATCAATGGCTAATATAAAGAATGTCCTCTCATTGTTTCCGTTCATCCACAAGAAGTGGGCGGCGCTGAGGAGGAGGGCAGCCCACAGCCCCAGCAGTTGGCGCCGGTGCTGGTCAACGGCTCTCCCAGGATGCCGCGGATGGTGGAGGCGGCGCCGCTACCACTGGCGGCCACCACCACCGTCGTCCAGCACACCCGGCCAGAGTGCTTTGATGTCACGCTGCACCGCAAGGACAACGAGGGCTTCGGCTTCGTCATCCTCACCTCCAAGAACAAGCCCCCGCCTGGAGGTCTGAGACACACACACACACACACACTCTCTCTCTCTTTCTTTCTTTCTTTCTTGCAGTACTTCCCAAGGAAAAATCATTGAGATGGGCCTTTTAGCGCCAAGTATGACAATGTTCAAAGCATCATGAGTCCGATGTGACGTGTTATTTTTTCTGTTACCGTCTGTACTCGGCACTAGAGCATTTTGTTTTCTTTTGGTTGCCTAGCATATGCACAGTCATTGGCCCACAGGCTACAGTTTGAGTATGCATGTCTTTGCTATATGAATGCCGCATAACACGTTTAGGATCTGCTTCGTGGTGATGTTCTCCTCCTGGTGGTAATGATTTGGCACTTGGGACATCCAGACCACGGTAACTCATCTCTCACATTATTTTCCCCCTCTCTGCTGCAGTTATCCCACACAAGATCGGCCGCATCATCGAGGGCAGCCCCACGGACCGCACAGGCCAGATGAAGGTGGGCGACCGCATCTCGGCGGTCAATGGGCAGTCCATCATGGATCTGTCTCACAACGACATCGTCCAGCTCATCAAGGATGCGGGGAACTCTGTCACTCTCACCGTTGTACCCGAGGACGGTGAGAAGAATGTTTTTTCACATTTTATCATCAATAAAAAGAAGGAATGTGATTTGTAGCAATTTTGCCAGAGCAGATTGCTATAGATGTATGTACATATATGATCTGAACGTGGTCATGCAGAGGATGCTTAAGTATAAAGCAGTATCTAGTAGAGGATCAGCTCAGGTGTTTCACTGTGTTAAACCTAATTTATAATCGACGGGCGTGAACTGCGTGAGCCGGTGCGAACCAAAAATGGCGTCGTTACGGCCGTCATGCACACTTCAAACGGCGATTTGTCGCGCATTTCATCTGTGGTTTTACCACGGTGCAGTAATAAAGCAGTGGCACTGCATCTACAACGAACGACCGAAGGTGGACATAACGTTGGTTGTTGTTGAACATAGATTTGCTTGAACAATCATTTCCTACGTTATGCCATGTTAAATAAACAGAATTTAAGGTATTTAGAGAAGGAAAGACCCCCGCTATCCCTGCAATAAAGCAGTCTCATTCTCCAGTAATCTCCAGCTCAGACAAGCTTACTGGGGGTTTAGTCCAATCAGATCGCGGCTCAGCCTCTCAGAGCCAATCGAGGACTCTGCTATTTTACCTACCCCCAGGTTGGTCCCGCCTACATTAGTTAACCCTTTACTGGTTGTATTTGAGATCTTTTTGACGAGAATTTATCATTGTTATTGGGTGAACAAAATATATAATTTATCTCCCGCGATTAATCCCCTACTTCACTACTTTTTGCTGCTAAAATGCAGCAGTTGTGAATGCCCTACCGTCCACAGCAACACATAATGGCAACTATAAATGCAATGGCCGTGCGTGGACAGCGCATCATGATGACTAACAATTCAGCTTAATGGGGAGCAGTGGTTTTGTGAACATTATATATATATATGTTCTTTTTTCTAATATTGTTGTTTTTTTTGTTTGTTTTTTACAGACAGTGGACCTCCATCTGGTGCCAGCTCAGCCAAGCAGAGTCCTTCAGCACAACACAGAGCTATAGGCCAGCAGCCTCCCATCCACACCGACAGGTACCAGAGTACAGATGCACATACATACAGATCACACACATACACACAAATCTACATACACACACAGATCACACACACACACAGATCACACAAACACACACACCCCACACACACACAACACATATCCACACATACACACACAGATCCACACTGCATAACACATCCTCCGGTTTACCAGACATCAACTGAAGTTGGTTTACCTACTCACCTTAAATCAGGCTTTCTGAAGTAGACCTTGGTTTTTTTTTCTCTCTCTCTCTTCCTCTCTCTCTTTCCCTCTCCCTCTCTCTACCTGGCAAATAGTAGATGGATCCAAGTATAATCCAAACAAACCAGAGGCGGGGATTACCAGAGTCCCACTTCCTGCTTTTGATCTCTGTTTATAATCCAGATTACCTATGTCAAACTTTTAATCCATGACCACAGCCATAATTCTCCCTCGTCATCCTTTTTTTCTCTTTTTTTTTAGTCCTCATCTGAAATGTCTCTCTTCTTAAATCCCACTCCTCTCCCCCATTCTCTCCTCCATCTTTTGTCTTTTTTGTGTGTTGTTTTTAAATAGTCCGCTCAGGCTAAAACCTGTAGGAGTGGTGCCCTCGTTAGTTTGCCTCATGCTAGCATCTAGCATGTAAACTGCCATTCTCTCTCTGATAACACCAAAGTGCTTTCAGATTGCGCGGCAGCTCAGACTTGTTCCCACGGCGGCCCTGTAATGAGCTGTAAAATGTGGCCACCCCACTGTAAAAAAGCAGCGCAGCCAGCGGCCCTTTTGAAGGAATTACAGCATTCTCCCCACCACACCGTGTAACTAAATACCACAGGGGGAACAGGAGGCTGTGGTGGTTGTTGTTGTTGTCGTCGTCGAAGTAATGAAGACTCAATTCTCCTCTGATGCAACTTCATCGTATTTATACTTGGTTCCGTAACACGGTTTCTCCCCCAGGGCGGAACCCGGTTACGACAGCTTTATAAACTGATCCTTATACGATGGTTATTTGTCATGTAAACACGTAACCGGGTTTCGGGCAGTTTTGCGTGGGTGGATTAATTCTGCGCATGCATCGAATGGTCAGATATTCACATCACACCCACGTAACTTAGTTACTCTGCCTACTCTCACTGTGCATGTAAATGTACTAAATGTGTTGCGTGTTCGGTCCCCTAGGAATGGCCATGGAGAGGATAAGAGGGAGGGGCACGGATGGCCAGAGTACAAAACCCTCCCCGCCAGAGAGACGCCAGGCACTAAGCAGGTGAGAGCTTGGTGCAAATACACAGTGGGACATCACACTTGTGTGTGTGTGTGTGTGTGTGTGCGTGTGTGCGCCTCCCCGACACCTTGTCTGCACCAGGCCATACTAAGCAGCTCCTAATCCTTTTGCAATGTTCCCCTCCTGCAACACCAGACTTGCTTTATGTTTTAACAAATATATATTTCTATATTTGACGTATGCTGTTGTCCGTGCCACAGGGCTGCTTTGTGGTGGGGCTGGAGCGAGGCCAGAGAGGCTTTGGCTTCAGCCTGCGAGGAGGGAAGGAGTACAACATGGGCCTGTTCATCCTGCGCCTGGCCGAGGACGGGCCGGCCCTCCGTGACGGGAGGATACACGTGAGTCACGCCCACCTCCTCCCTGGCTGCTGCTGCTGCTGCTGCTGCTGCTGTTGTGTTCACACAGCAGTGACTCTGAGTTTGGGATGCTGTGTACATTCCAGGTGGAGTCACCAGAAGCAATACCAACCAAGAGAGGAGGCAAAACAAAGACATTGTACCAACTATAGTCAGTGCTACGTTAACGCAATGATTTGAGAACACGGTTGAACCTATAAATCAGTCACTCCTACACACAATGGGTTGTGGTATCCAACCTGGTGCTCAACAAATGTTGAGCATTGTGACCTGATGTCCTTAGTCTGCAGAGAGTATAAACAACGTACAAAAATGTTTGCAATTCTCACTCTAGCTGATGACTGATGAATAAACCAAAAAGCGAATGAATTGTGTATTATTTATTAGCTTTGACTGAAAAAAAAACCCATGTATTTTCTCTACAGTCATTGTTATGACCGTAGAATATACACCTATACGGTATCTACAGGGATGATGTCAAACTGATGTGTGTGTTCCTCTGGCAGGTGGGAGATCAGATTGTGGAGATCAACGGCGAGGCGACGCAGGGCATCACTCACACACGAGCCATCGAGTTGATCCAGGCGGGGGGCACCCAGGTGCACCTGCTGCTGCGACCCGGCCAGGGCTTAGTCCCCGATCACAGTGAGTGGCTGCTGAGAGTGCATGCATGCACCCACGCATGCACGCAAGCATGCATTATTTATAGATGTAGACGACAGAACAGGAACCATATGTGGATATTGGCTCTTGTTCAGATATAGCGAGTTTTAAATATGTATTGTTATTATTATTCATTTATTTTTTCATGCACGTTTTGTGAGCGTTTCTCTTGACTTTACCCTCCTCATCCCTTTATTTTCTGTTTCGATCAATCTTCCTCACTTACTATCCATGCCCTCTCTCTCTCTCTCTCTGTGTCACTGTACCGGCACTGCTCTCTGTTTCTACCTCTGTATTTCTTCCTCCTGTAGGGCTGAACTCTTCTTCCACCCTGTGCTTCTACATGAAACCAGAGCATCACTAAAGGCATCACTGCTTTTCTTGGTCTGTCCCTTTTGATAACCTTGGTAAACCTTTTGTATTCTGACCTCTTTTTTTTACCTCTCCTTGTCAACGCAATTCAACCATGCCGATTTCAACAGTCTCTGTCGGTCCTTTTCGCAGCCCTATAGGCAGGGGGCCTGTAGAAGTCAGAGGTCACCCCTACTTGTCATTGGCACACCTGCATGCCGGTCACAAGCAGGGCAACTCGCAGGGCCAGCGAGAGTGAGCAATCTTCTTTAGATTATGTTTCAGCTTATTTCTGAACCGAACATTACATGCCGCTGAACCCTAACCCTTATCCCAAGAGAACATTAAGGTTAAGAACACGGAATGCCCAAAAGCTAGATATTGATCGGATATTGAGGGACAAATTGTGAAAATATGTTGCATGCACGTGCGTGTGTGTGCATTCACTGTGCAAAGATTGACTTATGAGGTGTTGCTCATAGGAACTCCAAAATCTCATTTCGGTATCACTAAGTCTATATATTTTCACCTTCCCCATCTCGCTATCTTTCTTTCTCTCTCTCTCTCTCTCTCTCTCTCTCTCTCTCTCTGTCTCTGTCTCTCTCTATCCCTCTGGTTTTCTGCTGCATCTTTGGTCTCTCAATCACGGCTGTGCAATTCTTATCAGCTCTGGGGGGGAAACGTCAGTGCCGGGTGAAAGCTACAAACTTTTATTTGAATGGCTTTGGACTGATGCTTGACTTACTTTTGGCAGGTGATTGGGTATTAGGGATAAAATGAGGATAACATTATTTTCTAGGGCTTTTGATGCATGATGATGTCAAAGTTGTCTATGAATAGAGTCCGGCCAATGCTTGACACTGCCTTCACAGTTTGCTTGAATTTTCTTTTCTTTTTTGTTCTCCTTGAAAAATGTATTTTCAGGCTCAAAGGACAAAGCAACTATTCCGACGTCCAGCTTTGCCAGACTCTCTGTATCTGATGAGCATTCATCACCAGCCTCTCCACCTTCCACCTCTGAGACATATCCATCCCCACCCAACAACACCACCACCACCACCCCTGGCCCCGACGACTCCCTAGGTGGGGGTCACACCGAGAGAGGGGGGGCGACTAACCGAGCCCACGGGCAACACTACCAGAAGCATCCCAGCAGCCCCGGAGGCCAAGACAGACACCCTCCAAACGTCGACCTGTCCCACCAAGACCAGGCGGCCAGCCCGGCACGAGAAGGCTCAGGCTGGGCAGATCGCTCAGAGCCCGCACCCCATAGCCCCAGGAAGACGGAGCGAGGAGGCTACGACGGATCTCTGGAGGACGTGAGCCGGGAGAGAAGGGCCCTCCATCCCTCCTCCTCCAGCCCCAGGAAGGGCTCTAGGAGGGGGGAACAGCTGCTGCAGCAGCAGGAGGAGGCTGGGGGTCCTCACAGGAGCCTGGAAGAGCCCCACAGCCCCCGGCGGCCGGCGGGCCAGGAGCCCAGGGAAAGGCGGCGCAGGGGGGAGGAGGAGCGAGGAGACGTTCCCCAGGGAACCACCCAGCGCCGCAAGAGAGACGACACCACCGCCTCAAACGCTCCCGCTCAGAGGGAGTGGGCGGGGTTGGACCCCGACAGCAGCAGCAGCAGCTTAGGCCGCAAGGGGGGGAAGGAGATGGAGAGGGAGAGACAGGCGGATCAAGAGAGCAAGCAGCACCCAGGACCGGCTGAAGAACCGGGCAGAAGGGACCCCAAAGGTTCCAGCAGTAGCCTGCAGGACCCCATCAACAACGGGATGTCCGGCGGCAAGAAGGCTCCCATCACCCCGGGGCCCTGGAAGGTCCCCAGTACGTCCAAGATCCATTCTCGCATGGAGACCACACATGAAGGGTTTTAATATGCTCACGGGGCATCCGATATCCACCTAGAAGGATTAGAAGAAGAAGGAGGAGGAGGAGTCTCTGTAGCATAGTCGGTTAGAATGGAAGGATCAACCACTTTGTGGGTTTATTGAAGAGACATTGGCATCACTGTGTAACTAATGATAACAATGCATCATAATGCTCATTATCGATTAATTTCACCTCGTTTGCCTCTGTCAGGGTAGTCGGGCTGTTGATGTCTGATCTGACCTACTTATTTGTGCTTAGATGTGCTTATATTAGCTTATCCACAAGGTAGGGTCGTTTGTATCTTGTTCATTTTAGGGGGGGAAATTACAACATCTTTTACTGTGCCAACGAAGTGATCCCAGGCCATGAAGAAGCTGATCTTCTATCACACTCACTGTGACCATTTTTCATGTATGCGGGATGACTTTCCATTACTTCAATACTGAAGACTCAAAGAAAAATGCATTGGATGCTGATTGCATCCAATGCAATCAGCAGTCATCTTAACTTCCTGGTGAGATTGCTCAAATGCGGGCTGTGGTTGATGGATGTATGAGGAGGAGGAGGGATTTTAATCAACTTTCAGAAGGTGACACTCTACATGCATGTAGAGTGTGTGTGTGTGTGTGTGTCCCTCCCTCCCTCCCTCCCTCATCGGCTTTGCAGTACTGCACTGATCCATCCAGAAGCTTAATATGCATCCAAACAGCCGACCAGACACTTGTGGCTATAGTTATTTTTGTTTGTTGTTGTGATTCTGATGAAGGATATTGTAATTTATTTGGAGATTCTATAAGAAGGAACAATCATTGTTATACATACTAAGTCATATCCTTTGATAATGAAACGTAAAAAAAGGAATAGAATGTATCGATAAACATTAATAATTTACCTAGGTCAAAAGCCACTACTAAGTTTCAAGTATTTACGTTTGCAATACTTCATATTCTTTTAGCAAATAAAATAGCGCATCATGGATCTAGACATTCTGTTTCTACTAATGTGTGTCTGTGGTGTGACCCACGAGCCTATTCCATCCATGTGATGTTGTCCACTGCTAGCAGTTATGTATTCTATGTCACTATATGTGTCCCCATATCAGATTTGTATATTATTATTTAACAGAATATCTATATATAGAGAGAGAAGTACAATTCAGATTTGGCTCATCACCACTGATTGTCAACAAAAAGCCTTTGCCTTTTACTTATTGAAGCAGTCATTTATTATGTTCTCCCTATAAGGGAACAACATATTCTTTCTTTATATTTCTAGCATATGAATCTTACCCGAGTTGTTCTTAAGACCATGCCCCTAAAATGTGACAGTAAATCTTGGTGTGTTATCTTTTTTTACCTTTGTCAATCCAAAACAAAAAGGAGGCTTGTATTTCGTCCTTTTGTAATCTAACTTCAGTCCAGAACTTGGAATGGGTTAGAGAAATGAATTGTGTTGCATTGGTATTCATTCATTACATTGCTTTAGTGGTTTGCAGCACATCCTGTGTTGACATAGCCTCACGTTCTTAAACACTGAATTAAATATGGTATTGGTCTAATATTTGTATAAAATCTGTCTTCCCTTGTTTACCAAGATTGATTGTAGGCTTATATTAGACATATTTGAGTTGGCAGTGTATTACTGAAATGTACTTTTTTCTTACATAGCACCCATGAATTTGTAGCAACTATTTTTTAAGTAGTTGGTAGCATTAATTATTCAGTGCAAATGTTATTTCTGTAATTATTTATATGTCCCAACAACAACGGATGGGGATGTTCTCAGGATTGAAAGTAACCAGCAGGGGCGCTATATGTCATTATTGCCACACTAATGACTGCCCTGGAGTGCAGAGACATCTAGTGGTTTATGTACTGTACTGCAGGAGAGTTATAATGGAGGTAGTGGGGGAAATTGCATCATAGTAGCCTAACTAACGAAAACCCAAATAGATGGCTAACACCCTTCTCGGTCTGCCTACTTTAGGCTCTAAAAATATATGCATTTAGTATGAGTATAGATTTTTCTATTAGAGCTCATAAGTTATTGTCCTTCTCACATAATGGGCTACCGTACCATATGTTGTTTAATACTGTGGCCTTGCATTGCTTCAACATACAAACAGCCTTTTTAGGTTTGAGTTCATTGTAGTTGTAAATGTTTATAAATTGTACAGCACCTGTATAAAAAAAATCCCTCATTCAGATAAAAAAAACCCCTCTGTAAATCGTTTCATTATTTTTTTAAGTATTGAATGGAAAATTACATTAAATTGTGAAAGGAAATATTCTAGTCATGGCATTCTGTTAATGCACTGATAAATAAAGGTTTACTGAATTAACCAGAACGTGCAAGCATTCATTTTGTTGCTATGGGTGATATTAGTAAAGGACTGAGAAAATGTTTTCACATGCACATCTGTTGTAGCCTACTCAATATTGCTAGTTATGTAGGCCTGTATGAGGAGTATAATGTATGGTTGTAGGCCTACTCCGTCAGGATAGTTTAGCAGGCTACTTGTTTCAACACTTTTAATCATTTTAAAACACTTAAAACACAATTATTTTATTATAACACAATTACAACGATTAGCCTATAGGCTACATAACATGTCAATAACAGTTGAAGAAACCATCCACCGCTTGCTTAAGCTACCGGTAATGTGTCTTTATCATGTTTTTCATAAGCCTTTACGCACTAGATCCTATATTGTTTTGTGTTTTGTATTGCGTGTAACTTCGCGTCATTCCATTACGTCAGCTGTTGTGCGTACAGTAAAGCACGCCCTCCTGGCAGTATATGAACTCAAACTCCAACCTAAAATCACAGGAACGAAAACTACATAGTCCAGGGTGCCATGTTTTGCGCGTGCGCACAAATAATACCTGCAACGTTAAAACTACAAATGTTCAGTTAAATAACTACAACGTTGCACTGGCTTGCGCAGTAGGACTTTAGAGCCCTTTAAATGTAGCCTACAGTACGTGCAAAGATGGCATCTCAAGCCGACATGGTACATGCGAAACATGTGAAAGCAACTGTAAATGACATTTTCGTCATATTAACGCCAGAGAAGAAAAATAAGAAGAAAAGGGACGCGTCACCGCCAGATGTCAAACATGGGCAGTCGGATAAAGACGCAAAGAAAGTGAAGCTCCATCATCACCGGCATCACGACCACCACCAACAACAACAGCACACCGAGCAACGGGCGCACCAACAGCTGCAAAATCACCAAATCCATAACAACTTTTGCTCTGGAAAAACTTCCACGCTGCCGCACTATAACCACCACCATCTCCATCACAGCAGCCTCACCAACGGTTTGAAGAAGAATGCACAGCCTGCATCCTCGCAGAAGGGTCCACCACACACACTGGCGAAGAAGCGACCGTTGCCCCCCGTTACCACTTCCATTATTTTACTTTTACGCCTCTCAGAGTGGCCAGGGTCAAGACGGAGGAGCGCAGTGAAACGCACCGGGATACGGACCACGAGCCCAACGGGAAACACACAGCGCTGAAGAAAACACCGCGAGGTAAGGCGTGATTCATTGTGCTAGAAAGTATACATACAAATAGTATTATGTATAATAAGAAATAGGCTTTATATTCATTGTATTTCTCATGAAATGCAAACGAACTTGACATTGTTTGATACATTATAATCAAGTTGTGTATGAAGGGCCGTAGTCTGCCCACATCACACAATAAGACTCATGCATTATTAGACACATTACACACTAGTTAGAGTTAGGTTGTAAAACTATCTTTGAATGCCAGATGTACAGTTCCTTTGCCCTCTTTTGGACTCTCTAACCTAATTTGTACCTGCTGCTGTGCAGTTGAGTCATGGCCTCACTGGAAGAACGTTAAATCCTAAGCCCTGCTAGCGGAATACCTCCTGAGGAAAAGGAAGCATCACAGCGAAGATGATGACGACCCCTTGGGCGGGAAGCTCAGTAGCATCATGCACCACATGGAGGTGCAGACGGTGTGCACAGGACCGTCAACCTACCCGTGCACCTCATCTCCCGCTCAGCCTGCACTCTCCCCTCCTCCTCCTGACCAGGAAGGTCTGCTCAACCACCACCACCATCCTCACCCTCACGGCCATCCCCGACTCCGCACTCCCAGGGCGCCGTTCCTCTCCCATCAGGACCACTCCGTCCGCAGCGTCTGCTTACAGACGGGCGGCTGGCACGGCCACTTCATGCATGGGGAGAGGCAGGCCAACAGGGGGAGGGTGGGTGTTCCACACGTACACCGACGAGCTGGCTGGCCATTTACCGCCTTTAGATCCTGGACAAAACGCCATTCAACCGGGTCACCTTGGCCTCGAATCTTTTTAACGGGAAAGATGGGCGTTCTGACTGGTGAGTTACTACACTCAACTATGACTCCCGCTTGGAGCAATGCTTTGAACACTGGTTTTATGCCCTCTGTGGCTTCTCGTTTTATCGGATATTGGTGTGCACACGGCCTATATGTCGACTTTGGTGTTACTTCAACCGGTTGCATGCTTTCTATTAACCCTATATCTATTAAGCTACTACTCGTCTAACTATTACATGCGCACTGAAAATCTGTTTGTAAACTGTTTCTCCACATATCTCATTTTTGTAGGTTTGTTTCTCCCCAGTGTACATCCACCCCCGGGCCTGTCTGACTGATCCCACCCAGGGGCCCAAATCCCTCCACCGATCCCTTCGCCCTTTGGCTAGGGATACGTGGGGGAATGACTCAGGAATGTCAAAGGGGAAAGGTCGTTCCTCGTAACCAGGCATTCTTCGTGCCAATTGGTTGACGCATGTGCGTCCTAATGCAGATGCCTGTGGTGATGTTTCAAGGAATTTAACTGCTGCTGCGCACCTAGATCCTGACCAATAAATCTCCTTTAACTTAATCTTCTCAACATGCATCACTTCCTTAAACCACCTTTTCTCATACTCCCTGTCTGGCCCTGTTGATATGTGTGTGGTGCAATGTAAATCCTGTGGTTTCATCGTTTTTCTAAATGTGCGAGGGTGTTGATAATATGAGTGTGAGTGTTTAGTGCGGTACTTTCCTTATGCTGTTCTTCCCTGACGCCGGTCCCTGTCCGCTCCTCCTTCCCCTCCTCCGGCCCGCTCAT
>OOFB01036394.1:0-7500 GCA_900323305.1 Trachyrincus murrayi
TTTGGGGTGGGGGGTGGGGGGGGGGGGGGGGGGGGGGGGGGGGGGGGGGGGGTGTATATACTGTATGTGTGTGTGTGTATGTTACGGTTTACCTGTGATATTGTGTCTGGCTGCCTGCGGAAACTTCCACTCGTCTACCTGTATGGGCAGACATTGTGTCTCTGGAGAGAGAGAGAGAGAGAGAGAGAGAGAGAGAGAGCGAGAGAGAGAGAGAGTATTAGAAGTGGCAGGGTAAAAAAGTTATCCGGACTGTGAAACCATCAATCAAGCGTCTCAAGTATTTATGAGATGTCAGGTGGACCACAGCACCCTAAGGTGAAGCAAGCTGAATTTCAAAATGCTACACCCCTCTCCCAGCCAGTCCCGTGGAGAGAGAGAGAGGCAGGGCGTGTGTGTGTGTGTGTGTGTGTGTGTGTGTGTGTGTGTGTGTGTCTGTCTTGTGCGCGTCTTCGTGTGTATAAACCTTGCATGCAGGAGCGAGGGAGAGATAGAGCTGGAGAGAGAGAGAGAGAGAGAGAGAGAGAGACAGAGGAGAGAGAGAGAGAATCAAGGGAGGAGAAGAAGGGGGAAGCGGGGGGAAAAAAGTTTGATGAACGAGAGAGGAAAGAGAAGACAGAGGCATGGAAGAGTGATGGAGAGAGAAGCCAGGGAGAGATAAAGAAGAGAAAACATCGGCCCGGTCCGACAGGGTGTCCAGTGGTGGTTTTTTTTCTTTCTGTCTGTCGCCGGGACCGAGTGTATGTTTGATGGACATGTCCCCCCCCCCCCGCATGAGGGGAGGGTAGGGGAGGAGAAGAGTGTTGCCTGTCAGTTGGACGGTCGGTGGGTGGTGAGGGGGTGGGGGAGAGTTGTGGGAGATGTGTAGGGGGAGCCAGGCAGGGGGGGGGGTCACTACAGAGCGGGCCGTTAATTGATCTCTGTGGGGCCCCGGGGCCCTCTGACACCCGGACCAGGGTTCTATGCTGTGTCTGTCTTGCTTATCTTTTTGAAACAAAAACAAAAGCAAAACAAGTTTGAATGTTTTTTTTTTTTGTTCCATCACTCAAAACTATAGACAGGAAACACTTATCGCCAATTCTCATATCGTTCCGTGTCGACAATAGGTGTCAGAGCAGAGCGGTAAGACGCAGGCTTATGATCCGAATCAATATCGCACAGTATCACTCGGTCCTCCATTGACAACTGGAGGTCGGAGTTCAATCACGCTGTTCAGAGGCCCACAATGGAGGAGCGATCGTGGTTGATGCCTTTCTCAAAGCGCTATTCAATCCACTTTGAAAGAAACGTACGAGACAAACAAGACAAGTTTAGCTAGCTTCTTGGTCTCTGAACTACCAGCATCGACTTGGTGTTTTTCAGGCAACATAATATAGTGTTCATCAGACCGTGGCTTCATTATTAGCTTAGTTAGTTAACTAGTTGCATAGGCTATAGCACACTATATTTTCTCCATTTTGAGCTGGATTGTTAGTGAGTTATGAACCACCAGAGTGTGTGAGCTCGTAATCAGGATGGAGGCTTTAGGATAGAAGACACAGAGAACGCGACGCTCAACTTTGAAGACATTTCTTCTTGATTTTTGGAACAGAATGTTACCAAAGGGGGTGCTGTGGGAAGGGAGAGGGTATCAAGCACACGCTAGGAGGGAGGAATGGCGTTCTTTGATCCACTCTGTCCTACACTCCACTGCTCTCTCTCTCTCTCTCTCTCTCTCTCTCTCTCGCTTTCTCTCACTCTATCCCACACTCTCTCTCTCCCTTCTCGTGGATTGTTCATCCCTCTCACTGACTCCATCTCTTTCTTGCACACATAAACCTCCATCTCCTGAAATAAACTGAAACTGAAAGAAATACATTCTCGCACACACACACACACACACACACACACACACAGTACTTCCATGTGCCTGTCAGGGAGATACTTTGTGAAGTCAGAAGACAGTATCTTCTCACAGTAAAACCACATTGATAGAGCCCCGGCCTTTCAGTTCCATTTTCTCTCATTTCAATACTTATATATATACATACTGTATATATATTATAGCATTTGTGCATTATATTTCCACCTCCTACTCTTTTAGCCAGGCAGAATTAAGTTAAATTAAGATTATACCTCATTTAAACATTGGAAGAAGGGATGGACGTTGGCCTGCAACATACATTTAGTTTTTTTAATCACTGACCTTTTTGTCCTTTTTCAGGAAGAGGCTTTGAGCAAGGAAGCAGAAAACAACCACTAATAAGTGGACAGCATTTAGGACTGAGAGAGAGAGAGAGAGAGTGAGACAGAGAGAGAGAGAGTGAGACAGAGAGAGAGAGAGACAGAGATAGAGAGAGAGAGAGAGAGAGAGAGAGAGAGAGCGACAGAGAGAGAGAGAGAGAGAGAGAGAGAACAGGGTGCTGAAAGAAGTATATATCAACAACTATCTTTGGACATCCGAGGGCTTGTTTTATGTATTGGTATTGTTGAGAGGATGTCTGCCGTGCCTTCATCTCACCATGAAGATGAGTGAGTGATAGGCTTTCTGCTCTCGCCACAAACATCCAGGGCATTGCTTCTTGCAGACTAGTTGAAGCAAGGTCAAGTCGGGTTTATTTGTATCGCCTATCTATCACAGTTACTGTCTTAAAGGGCATCGCATCGTATCGTATTTGGCGATATCCTCAAGCCCTCAAATGACCACAAAATCCTCATGGAAAAAGGGGAGAAACCTTGAGAAGCAACACATAATGGTCCCTGAGAGTCAGCTGGGAATGTTACCTTCACTGTAATGTTAGCTTAATTTTTATATAGCTTTGCTTTGTCCCTTTGGCAACAGAAGCATAGCAATCGTAATTTTGGAATATTGGTAAATATTTTCATGACTGTGATTCGTTTTTTATTTTTTTGTCAGATGGTGCAGAACAGCTTGTGTTTTCTCGTGAAAAGCAACGTGTCGAAATGCGTCGAGTTCGTTGCCGACTATTTTCAATACGGGGTGGCGGGTTCTGAAACGCTACCTCGGACAAAGAGAAATATCTTCTATTTCTTCTACGTGGTCTCTGGCCAATGCAAAAACGCTGCCGGCTGACGCGCAGCAGAACCCCTTCCTGCTTCACGCTGTGATCAAATAGAAGCATTTGCTTGTTGACAAGCTAATTAGCACAAAGTCTGCCTGGCGCAACGGGATTCCGCTAGCGGCGGCGAGTAGCTGTAAAGAGATTGGATCGTCTTGGCTTGGAGTTCACTTCCTCTTTGATGGGCTGCGTTTGCGTCCTGCCAAAACAGGTAATGACACGGCACTGCCAGCCCCGAGGCAGACTTGCTGGGTGCACACACCTTCCTCTCTCCAGATTGACAGGAGGAAAAATTCAAAAACGGAGGACGTTTTAGGTCTTTAGGAGAAAACACGTTATGTTTGCTGTCGAAGCTCCACGTCGGAAAAAATAAATAAATAGCGCAACACGTTTTAATCGTTTTTTTTTTTATGTTAGTGCGTGTCTTGCTATGTCCCGAATGTTGTACCGAGCACATAAAGCCAAAACAAGAGGCCCATTATTATTGTCGGTTTAATTTTGATGCATCTATGCAGCCAACATAAGGAAGGAAATTAGCGACGGGAAGATAAGCTAATTTCTTAAAATACCTCCAAATGCAAACGTCAGATTCCCCCATGAAATCTCACGGAGCAATTTACCGCATACCAACGACAATAAAAGCCACTATTGCATATCTACAATTACCGGTTCATTACCTCATCATTACACATGAAATGTTCTTCTAAACTGCAATTAGTTGTCTTACTCGTTCTCTTTAAAAACAAAAATACCTCCCGTAGAGTCGAAGTGGCTCCGGGCAAAAGAGGACAATGAAGGAAGTGACATGGAAAATACAGCCCTTATTTTGGGAAATATCTCTATAACTCTTCAGTGAGGCGGACATTATTCATAGACTTAATCGTCTTTGCATAGAAAGCATGTGCTCGAAAAAACAGCACATCAACAAATAGGTCCAAAGACAAGAATAAAGATGATGATGATGATGATGATGATGACAATGACGACGATGATGATAATGAAAATGAAGGAAAGTGTAGAAACTGAAGCTGGAAAAGAGATGAAACTTGCAGGTCAGAGAGATCAGGACAGAGAACAAGAGAGACCGAGAGAGAGAGAGAGAGAGAGAGAGAGAGAGAGAGAGAGAGAGAATAGAAAGGAGGTGGAGGAGGGAGAACATTCCAGACATAATGTTAGCAGAGAGGAGTGGAACAACATTAAAGCACACTTTGGCAGGATGAGCTCACTCATTTCTGCCTTGCAGGCCTCTGGTCCACTTGGATACACACGTGTGCGCACATGCACATACACACCTCATACTGTGGGATGAGGTGTGTGGAAAGACATTAAAGCTTACCTCATACCTGCTTCTCTGTGTGTGCGTGTGCATGCGTGTGTGCGTGCGCGTGCGTGTGTGTGTGTGTGCGTGTGTATCAATGTGTCAATGTTTTAGGTAGTGTACACTCATGCCACGCTGCACGCTTTGCTATGACAAAGTGTTTTAGCTCCACTTGAGAAAACACTCTCTTCACCCTACTGGGGGGGAGGAAGGTGTCCCGGGGGAGGGAGGGGAGGGAGGGGAGGGTGGTGGGGGAGCAGTCAGAATCTGCTGAGACCCTGTGACAGAGTTCCCCCACCCCCCATACACTACAACACACATACACACACACACACACACACACACACACACACTCACATCGGCATGTGTGTGTGCGCTTATGTACACATCATCCACACAACCACAATAACCAAACACACTTGGATTAAAAGGAGGGGATGATTAGAAGACGAGTGAAAAGCAAACAAACACACACACACACCCACGCACACACACACACGCCTCCCTCCCACGGCACCACCACAGCCTGACCAGCGGCCGGCAGCCGGCCACACGACCACAGCTAACCACCCAAGGCCTGGGCTTCAATTACTGCATTCTAGGATGACCACAGCAGTGCTGGGTTCAGCGAAGCCACTGGCGTGATCCTGCATAGAGGGGCCTAGGCAAGTGGGAACATCACACAGAGTAGACAGGCATTGTCTTGTGACCTGCGCCCCTAGTGGTGACTGTATGTATCGCTCAGTCTGTTGTTTTTTTTTAAAGCAGTTGATTTTGATTTATGTGTGTGAGGTCACACCCATGAGCTTGTGAACGTGAAACGGCACTTCTGTTCTAGCTGTTAGATAAGCAACACAATGGGATGATATGTAAAGGTGTTGTGTTACAAAGGACTTACAGGTTTGACTCACGAAGCCACGATGATTTAGATGGTTAGCATGTCTCGTTTGCTTGTTTTCTACCGTGCTCTCTTTTCGTTCTCAGCGAATGCAACGCGAACACAGAAACAATGTACAACTTTCTGACACGAAGCTCAAGGGAAATTCTTTATTCTCCCTTCAAAAAATGTTTCCGTAACATCTCAGTGGTTTTTATCAAAATATTGCATTCTGCGAAGAAACAGCAGGAGGCTATAGGTTCTCTCGACAGAGAGATACATTTTTTTTTTTAAAGCCTACAGCGGCTTTTAAACGTTTGGTTCAGGAAGTGCTTCCTCTCACCTTGCTCCGATGTCATCAGGTCACATGACCCCAGGCCGGCGAGCAG
Source organism: Trachyrincus murrayi (assembly GCA_900323305.1). NCBI lineage: Eukaryota > Metazoa > Chordata > Actinopteri > Gadiformes > Macrouridae > Trachyrincus > Trachyrincus murrayi. Next base: position 5,641 of record OOFB01036394.1, read on the forward strand.
CAGAGTCAGCGCACAGCAGAGGAACGTCATGGCTCACACCGGTAGCCGGACTGACACCTCGACGGGGCCTCTGGGCGGACAGATGGGCAGACTGGACGGACGGTCTCACTAACGGACACACAGACAGACAGACAGACGGAGACGGACAAGTATAGTGTGAATTAGAGAGGCGGACGAATAAAATACGTCGCATTTCATACATTTTTTCCTCGCCTAGCCACTCCACACATGCTCTCTTCGACAGCTGCACATTGCACTTGACTACTGATGAGACGTTGATGTATATTTATGAGCCGGTCGGCGGTGGCTGTGCTAATTATGGAGTATGATGGCGGGCTTTTGTTACTGGCATACGAATTAAGCAGAATGTCGGTCTCATTACGTGAGTGTAACTCTCCGTTGTCTGATCACAATCATTAATCCTGTCCATCTGGGCGGCCTTTTGACTTGGAGGACAGCTGTGATGATTCAGACACTGTGATTCAGACACATATACACAGGCACAAACACACACACGGAGCGTGCAAGCCATTCCGAATGGAGACGGGAAGAAATGCGGTATATGTATATGTATATATATAGATATACCGTTGGTGTGACAGAAAAGTGCATAAAAAAACTAGAGGCTAGGCGCTCTGGCGGTGATTTAGCATGCAGGCCTGGTTGCCGAATAGTCCAACAGCCAAAACACACAAACACACCTGAATAATCATTAGTCTGTTTATATATTCATTTTTTTCCCCCTGCAACTGTTCTCCTTTGAACGTGAATCTTCACAGTTAAACCCTTATACCACCCTGGTCCCCAAAAACACAAGAACACGTACTCATGCTCATGTTTTTCATAAAACAACTCCTTACCAAACTGGGAGTTGATTTATTTACAACATTTGCGCAGCACCCATAACTCTGCCGTGTTTACAGGTACAGCAGCGGGCCCCTCTGGGCAGGGCGGCCAAGCAGGCAGTCTGTGTCTCTGAGCACACTCTGTACACACACCTGTCCAGGTGTGGCAAGAGTCGCCCCTGGGGACAGGGAGACTAGACTAGACTAACAGGGGGTGAGAAGCGTCCGGTCCAGCGACAAGCTAAATGTAGCGCAGAGGAAATCATTCGCTAAAAAAGACGGGACACCAATAAGCGGGTAACTTTTAGATTATGGTTCGTCGTGAGCAACGCATCTTTGAATGTTTTTAAAAGTCGGTTTTGATGCTCAGTTTAAATCGTGGTCCGGATGTTTATGCGTTGTATTGTTTTGTGTTTGTTCATTGCTGAATGTTGAAGAAGGAAAGCTCAGCGATGGCGTGGCCATATTTTAAATACAACTCTGTGTGAACGGCCATTAATAATCCATTGTTCAGATGCTATTGCCTGCTTGGACACGTCAAAAGCCATTTGTGTGTGTTTGTGAGATAAAAAATATTACTATCCCCTCTCTATTCCCCCCCCCCCCCCCCCGCCCCTCTCTCTCTCTATCTCTCCATCTCTCTCTCTTTCACTATCCCCTCCTCTCTCTCTCTCCCTCTATCTCACACTCCCTTGATTAATCAGTCTTGAATGCCGCGTTTCGAACGCTCTTTAAACCGCATCAATTACAGCGGGCCCTTCGTGACACGCAATCAAGGAGGTTCAAGCCGACGGCGTGCGCTCACTGTACACACAATGCATCACCGCACCGCAGAACACCGGGCTAAAACAAAGCCACAGCTCATTGTTATCCTCGGCTGGCTCCCATCCAAAGCAATGTAATAGCCTTTTTATATTTTGTGTGTGTGTGTGTGTGCGGTTGTAATTTCTCTCTCTCAACTCTCTCGGTCACCATGGTAGCATTGGCGGTCCACCCTGCCTGGATACAGCTGATA
>OOFB01036396.1:15310-44956 GCA_900323305.1 Trachyrincus murrayi
TCTCTAGGCGGATGCCCCTCCCCCTCTGCCTCGCTAGGCAGATGCCCCTCCCCCTCTGCCTCTCTAGGCGGATGCCCAGCCTCCAGCAATGCTAATTGTAACCGTTCTCAGAAGTCTCAGAAAACAAGGAGAAGCTTCACCTGATTGTTTAATTACCTCGTTGAGTCCCGGCGTTGCCATGGTAGCCTGACGTGCACATGCATGCGCGCACACACACACACACACACACACACACACACACACACACACACACACACATATGCACAATAAATGTCAATAACAACTACATACACGTACTAGGACACTATGGCACACTATTGGATTTCTGTTATACAACCAAAGAACTAATGACATAATTCCCGTAGTATTTTGGGTGAAACACCTGGTATAGTAATAACACATAATCGTCATGATGGCTTCTGACTGCAGCACCTTCAATCTGACATTTTTTCTGTTTTGCAGACGCCAGTGGCCAGGACATTAGCATGTTGTTTTACCAGGTCTCTCTATCTATATTCTTTTGGTTTTTAGTGGTGTGGCAGTAGTAGTAGTAGTAGTAGTAGTAGTAGTAGTAGTACAGATCTATAAGAAACACAAGAAAATATATTTTTGTATTTTTTTAAATATGATGGTAAAGATGGTTCCTTGATTGCATATGCAACTTGATGCAAAAATAGATATGCACCAATTCATAAGCAAATCATATATATGAAGAGATATAATAGGGACATTGTGGTTAGTTGGTGGACAAAGGAGGCAGAAGCGAACGGCGGATTCAGGTTATTTTTATTGTCTCTGACACAACTCCGTCTCTGTGACACTGGGTGCCAAACATACAAGAACTTTCTCCCCGCAATAATCAAAAATGCTTAACAACACTCAGAATATATAGACGGCCACAGACTTCATGGAGGCACACCGGCTTCTCCAACTCACTGGCAGGAACCAGTCTCACTGAGGGCAGAGCAAACACACAGATCAGTATATATACATACTCGTTATGCTCACCACCCCCAGCTGCGTCGGTCGGTCATGGGACTGGTCAGCTCTGAGAAGGCGGGGATGAACCGCCTGTAGAAGCCGGCCAGCCCCAGGAATGCCCTCACCTGTTTTTTAGTCTCAGGCCGCCTAAGTGGTACCCCAAATACGGTACCTCCCTCCGTCCAATTGCACACTTCTTTGGGTTGGCCGTGAGCCCTGCCTCTGTGATTCGAGCACCGCCGCCACCTGAATATGCTGCTGCCAGGTGTCACTATGAATGATGACATCATCAAGGTAGGCAGCAGCATAATCAGTGTGCGGACAGAGTACCCGATTCATGAGGCGCTGGAACATGGTGGGGCCCCCGAACAACCCAAAAGGCAGTGTATTGAATTGGTACAAACCATACAGAGTGGAGAAGGCCCTTGGACTCGGAGGCCCTTGGACTTGGAGATAAGGGAATCACCCTTGGTTAAATCCGGTGTTGAAAAAAAAAGAGCCATGCCTAACTGATCTAGGAGTTCGTCGACGTGAGGCATTGGATACGCATCAAACTTTGACACACTGTTAACCTTGCGATAGTCAACACAGAAGCGAATAGACCTCATTGACTTGCAAACAAGCACGATGGGGCTAGACCAGCCACTGTGTGACTCTTCTATTACCCCCATTTCTAGCATGGGCTTTAATTCCTCCTGCACAATTTTCTGTTTATGCTCGGGTAAGCTATACGGCCGCGACCTAACAGTCATGCCGGGGGACGTCTCAATGCAGTGATCAATGAGCGAAGTGTGGCCTGGCAGCGGAGAGAAGACATCAGCAAAGTGCTGCTGCAACTCGGTGACCTCGGCTCTCTGACGCAGAGAAAGGTCACAAGGGACCGGAGTGGATCGGTTCGAAATTGGGACTTCCGGCCCCAGCTCACCCTCCTCAATCACCGATGTCGCCAGCGAGACAGAGCGCACCTCATTCCAGATTTTAAGGAGATTGAGATGATAGATCTGTGTCGCCCCCCTCTGTCGGAACACGCAACCTCATAGTTGACATCCCCAACCCGCCATGTAACCACAAAGGACCCTTGCCACTTGCCACCCTCCTGGACGTGGGGAACAATACAAGCACTTTATCTTCCTGTGTAAATTGTCTCAGCCGAGTACCTCTATTATACAGCCGCTGCTGATGTTTTTGGGTCTGAAGCAAATTCTCCCGTGACATCTGCCCCAGTGCATGGAGTTTTGCTCTCAGGTCCATAACATATTGAACTTCGTTTTTACTGGTGCTTGGACCCTCCTCCCAGTTTTCTTTAGTTAGATCCAAGACACCCCTAGGTCGCATACCGAACAACAGTTCAAATGGAGAAAACCCTGTGGAGGCCTGAGGAACCTCCCGTACTGCAAATAATAGAGGGTCCAGCCACTTATCCCAATTGCGACTATCCTCGTGCACAAACTTGCGCTGCATGGACTTTACCGTCTTGTTAAACCTCTCCACCAGACTGTCCGCTGGTACGAATCGATTTAATCCCCAATAACCCATAAAGTTTGTGTACGTGACATAAATGAAGTGCCTTGATCAGCTGGAATCTCTTTCGGGAATCCAACTCGGGAGATTAATTGCAACAGTGCCTGCACTACGCTCTTCGCCGAGATAGAGCGTAGGGGCACAAGGTCTGGTTGGCCGCCGGAAGATCGTGGGCAGTGGTCAGGGCCTCCCCGGACAGGAGGGGAAGCAAGCGGACTCCCCACTGGGCCCTGGAACAACCGCTTGATTCGGCAGTTCCCTCAAACACTTGGAGGAAGGCCTCCACATCATCCCCCGGTGTCATCTTGGGGAGGGCAATGTTCAGCCCCCTCCCCTCAGTGCCAGCCGCCTCCCGGGGAATGGGAAGGGACATACGGTGGAGGAGGTCATGCAGGACCGCCCTCTCCTCAGCACTACGGGCGGCCATCTCACACATAACCAGTGCCTGCTGGTTCTGGGTCTGGTTCTGGCGGTCCTGCACTTCCCACAATCATGCGGAGAGCATGTCCCAGCGGAGACTCTCCCCCGCCGTCCATTGTCACGTCCGTCCTGTCTCCTGTTCTGGTGCCACTGTAAGGGGTTGAGCCCTTACGATCAGCTAAAAGTTCCAGTGTTCAAACCAGACAGGGTGCCTCTCGTCTACACCAACCTAAGAAGGGACCTTCCTCCCTGGCCAAAATACCTGCAGGTTCCCTGAAAAAAACGTATTGGTCCCTGGAGAGCAGCACTTTGGCTGCCAACTGCGAGCAGAGATGAGTTACAAGCAGGGGACGGTTCCCCAACGGGAACACTAAAGATAATGTATATCAAGGTAAATATGAATGGCAACAACAGTAGTCAGTGTTGTAAAACCATGCCATAGAAGTTTAGCAATTTCTGAAAATTGTGAACAATTGCAGTTTCAGAGTATTTAAGCTTTCACATGTAGCTAAATGTCCCTCTCCACCTCTAAACCATTTCAGTAAATGTGCACAAGTCAGCAACTTGTCCCTCCCTGAAGCAGTTATTTATACAGGATGAACACCCAGACACTTAATTAAACAGCTTTCAGTTTTGATACGCAAAAGGCTGTTCTTGCAGATATGCTCACAGGAGGCGATACAGAATATAGCATTCACTTGATAAGAACACGGTTACCCAAGGTTTAAAATAATGGGAACTCTTGTATCTATGTATTTTTCCACCACAATTCCTCCCTTGGAGCATTTTTCTGCTCACAAAACCAAGGAAAAATACATCAGAGATACTGTATAATTAAGACTTCTTATGCACACTCAAAAAAGATTGCTGAACACTGTTTTTTTGCTTAATATGTCAGAGCAAGCTTAATAAAAATGAAGAAATAACATTGTGGAGGAATGAAACATCATAAACATCCTCGTCATGATGCAGGTACATGCAGGTCCTCAGGTGAACCATCATGTAGCAGATCTCCTGCGCCTGGTGGAGGTGGTGCCTGTCACGACCGTTGGTCTAACCTTCACGTTTGGTGGTGATCCCCCGCTGTTCTGGTCCTCCGTTGTTCCAACCTTCATGGTTGGTGGTGATCCCCCGCTGTTCTGGTCCTCCGTTGGTCCACTCTCCAGGTCCCACAGGATGGGTGGCACGATTCTGACACTTACTTGGAGGAGGACTTACTTGGACTTTCCCCATTGGCAGTTAGTTACACAGAGTGAGTTGAGGCTCGGTGGTGTTGGTGTTGATGTTGATCCTGTTGTGTGTCCTCTGGAGGGCCATGTTGATGCACACCAGGTGAGAAGTCGTCATATGATTCGGGAACCTTCTTGCAGAGGCTGCCGTGGATCCAGGTCGCCCTCTCTGCGGTTTTTACAGCTGATGCTGTTGTCAAGAGAACCTGCCACGGTCCTTGCCACCTGGGAGTTTTCCTGCCTTTCCTTCTGAAGTCAACCTGTTTGTGGACTTCACAAAGCACAGTGGAGAGGGGTGCACAATAACGCAGCATTTCATCATCACATAGGTCTGTACTTGGCAGCTGGGGCCCTATTCCCTTATTCAATGGCAGTCCAAGTAAAATTTTCTAACCCTTGCTTCTAACCCTTGCTCTCATGTGCCTTAACACCAGGGGGAGGGCTTTTGGCCAACTGAGACCTGTGTCTTTACAACATTTTGCCAGTTTATTTTTCAATGTGCCATTTCCCCTGTCCACTGCGCCCCCACTCGGTGGGTGGTAAGCGCAGTGAGTTATCATGTCAATCCCCATGTATTCACCTACTGCTTCCAAAGCAGTACTCATAAAATGTGGACCATTGTCACGACCTTGGTCACAGCATATGCATCTGCCTTAGAAGTAGGAAAAGCGTCAACCCATTTGGAAAACATGTCAACAATCACCAGACAATATGTTTTCCCTTCACTCAATGTTAGTTCAATAGAATCCATCTGTAAATGACCAAAAGGTTCATCAGGTGGTGGGTGTGCGCTGAGAGGCATCTGTTGGCATCTTCCAACATTTGGGTAGACAGGGTTTGGCATTTTCCCCATACCATACACCGCCTTTGACATATGCCTGTGATTTTTTCCAAAGAGCCTTCTCCGCTGGTGTTGCCTGTGGCTGGATCACGTGAGTCTGAGCGGTCCACAAAAAGCTCTAATTCTGCCTTCGGTAATGGTGTGTCTTGCAGGTCTGGCCTGGGGGAGCAAACTTCTGTTATTGCAGCAACACAATCATGTGGTTCTCCTTCCTCAGCTGCTGGGAGAAGAGTAGCTGGATTAAGCACAGTGCATCTTCTCACAGTGATGTGTGACTGTGTGATACCTCAACCACCTTGCTGCTGACAGATGTGCCTTTTTCTCAAGCAGAATGATGGAAACAACGTGTGGTACCAATAAGGTTAGATCCTGATATCCTACCAAAACATGTGATGCTAACACTGCTTTGTCTGCTGCTGCTGCTGCTGCTACAACTCTCATGCACCTTGGCAAACCTGATGCTACAGAGTCTAGCTTAGATGAAAAATAAGCTACAGGTTATTGTTTACCCCCATGGACTTGTAACAAAACAGATGTCCTGTATCCATTCTTTTTCGTCCACTCGTCTGGGTTACCACATCTGGGTAAATGGCTTAGTCATGTCTGGTAGCCCTAGCGTCGGTGTAGATTGTAAGGCTATTTTTAAGTCAACAAAAGCCTTTTCCGCTTTGTGCCCGTTATTTGCCAAATGTTGCAACAATGCTAGTGTGGCTGTCTTACAGGTGTCTTTTGACGGCAAATAAATAATTAAATCATCAACATATTGCAGGAGGGCGCTTCCTCCCGTCAGACTCTCCAGATGTTCCTTTAAAGCTGCATTGTATATTGCAGGACTTCACAAAATCCCTGAGCGAGGCGCGCCCAGGTGTAAGTGTTACAGGCCCCAGGCATGACGCCTGATAACAGATGATATTAGCATGTTTTTAACAGGAAGAATGAAGAGACGGTTAGTTGTTTTCTTTCAGGCTCTTCTCGTTCTGACGAGGAAAGAGTTAGCGGAAAGAGCTCCCCCTTGTGGTGGAAAGTAGAAAATACACGTTTAGTAAAGAGGTTGAAGGTTTCAACAATATAATAAAAAGATGGGTCAAACATACACAAATAAATCCTTTTAAACACAAATTGTACGTACTAATATTGCCGTTCTTACTGGTGAAGTCTCACAGGGAAGATGATTTTGGCTTTTAACAGCGACTCAAACACCGGTGTTATTCCCTCTATTGCTTCAGGCTTCACTGGATATTGCTTCCTGCAGGGGGAAATGTAGATTTAGGTGTCATTTCAATATGTGTCTCTGCCTTTCTGGTATTAATTGTACCCCCTTGTGTGCGTGAAAATGTGCAACAGCACTGTTTGTATGTATTTAGCATGCAGTTATAGAAAACGTGGCATTTCTGTTTCCTGTCACCGGTGGTCTTGTCTACACCGTTTGACCCATGGTCCCATATCTTGAAGGTTTTTATGTGGAGCCTTTGCTAATGAAACATGTGGAGTGGAGCATGTGCACCCAACCGTGTGAGGGCTAAAACGTGCGAGAGTGCGACTACCGTCTGACTACCACAGAAAAACTCTTCTTTAAGTTTATCCGATACCTGTACCCCTACAGCACACATATATTCTCATTCCAAAACAACCAATCAATTCCCAGCCTGTCACTTTCCTAACCTACTCTGAACCATTTATTTTCATACTCTTTATCTGAGGCCTAATGAAACATAAGCAGTGCAGTGTAGTGAAGTCTGTGTCATGAAGTCTGTGTTTCTCTGTCTCATGTGTGTGTATGTGCCTGCTGCAGCAGATATCTATTTATAGCCCCTGGGCCTTTCGGCTCAGGCTGCCACCCATTCACATACAGCAAAGCATCAGCGTCATATTTCACCATCAGTGATCTCTGCTTGCCCTGCCTCCTTATTTCTATCCCTGCTTCACTTGCCACCAAAGTAATGCCTAAAACACACATCAAATCTCTTGCCATTAAATTCACAGGACAACAGCAAGCAGAAATGAATGTTTGAATTAGTCTTGTACACCATCTTCCACTGACAGTGGAACTGTGTATTTTTCTCTACCTGTGGCTCCTATAGTTTTCATATATCGGCCACTTTTGGATTTAAAACAGTTTCTTTAATACTGACTCCGTTGCTCCGGAGTCCACTAGAAATGTTACAGGCTGTCTCGAAATTGGTAATGTCATAGCGGTCATAAGCTTGTAGGCCTCATGTGATAGCATGCTGTATGTCGGCTGCTCAATGCTCTGTTGCTTTTCTAATGTTTTTATGGTATCTTTTACTAATTGTAATTTCTGCTCTAGTTCAGGTAAATATGATGGTAAAGATGGTTCCTTAAGTTGATGTGATTACAAGCAAAAGTTCCAGGGTTCAAACCAGACAGGGTGCCTCTCGTCCACACCAACCCAAGATGGGACCCTCCTCCCTGGCCAAAATTCCTGCAGGTTCCCTGAACCTGGGCCCCCAGGGACCTGGTGTCATTGGTCCCTGGAGTGCAGCACTTTGGCTGCCAACTGTGACCAGAGTTACAAGCAGGGGACAGTTCCCCAACAGGAACACTAAAGATAATGTATATCAAGGTAAATATGAATGGCAACAACAGTAGTCAGTGTTGTAAAACCACGCCATAGAAGTTTTGCACGATTTCCCCAATACCCAAAGTTCGGAAAATTGTGAATACATATTAAAATAAAGATCTCAGTGAACAAGAGAGTTTTTTAGTATAAATTTGCAAAGGGGCACAAACAACCGAGTTTCAGACTGAGAGAGCAACTTGTCCCTCCCTGAAGCAGTTATTTATACAGGATGACCGCCCAGACATGAAGGGACTGATTGGCGTCTTCTTAATGAAACAGCTTTCAGTTTTGATACACAAAAGGCTATTCTTGCAGATATGCTCACAGGTGGCAATACAGAATATAGCATTCACTTGTTAAGAACACGGTTACCCAAGGTTGAGAATAATATCATGTATTTTTCCACCACAATTCCTCCCTTGGAGCATTCTTATGCTCACAAAACCAAGGAAAAATACATCAGAGATATAATGAAGACTTCTTATGCACACTCAAAAAAGAAAAATGAACTGGATTAGTATATTTCCATATTGCTGAACGCTGTTTTTTTTGCTGAATATGTCAGAGCAAGCTTAAAGGGGAATTTCACTTTATAACGGCGAATGCTGCAGATCCAGCTAGACGTTCAAAGCCAGCACCAGTTCTTTGAAGCTCATCGAGCGGTGGAAAGCAGATGACCCTGTTTTGAGCCTGATTATTTTGTGTGTGACCCTGTGGATGATGTCATTCACCGTGGAACGTGGGATGCCAAACGCTCTTGAGACGACACGGTAAGAAGTTCCACTTGTCAGCCAAAACAGGAACACCAGAAGAACCTCTAGGTGATGACCCCAGCCATGGTCAAATAAAGAGAGGACGATGTGAACGAGATGTGCTACTGTGGGTCTGGAGAGGCGGTCTGAAGTCTGGCCCTCAAAGTATAAGGCCCAAGACAGGACCTTGGCTGTTCAGTGCACAATATTGAGATGGTTGTTCACGCTGTAAATAAAGATATTGAAACTGATAACACGATGTCATGAAATGACTAAAAGCTATGTGACAATACAATCACACTGTTGTAATAGTTTACTGTATGTAATGTGAAAACAAAATTGTGCCATGTCTGAGTTTCCCCAGGAGGGGGTGTAGTCTGGCGCATAGTTAATTGTTCACACTGAGAATTCAGAAATGATGTGTGTTTATATCTATTGTAAATCATCATCTTCATCTTTTCACTTACAATTTGTCGACGTCTTGCTAGTGTTAGCAAGAGCAGCACGACTCAGTTTTCTCTGTCTAGTAATTCTGTTTCTTCTCTTAATCAAAAATATTTGAATGATCATGAGAACAAACGAAGAAAGATTGATACTGGGTGGTATTTCCACAGAGCTCTAAAAGCTATTTTACAAAGAGTATTAAGTAATTTCGATGGAGTATAGTTTATGTTATATATAGGCCTATAGGCCTATGTATAACATTTAATTTAAAAAAAAAGCAACATGAGCAAGAGGAAGGGTCCTGATATTAGGCATTTCTTTGCTAAAAGAACAGTAAGTTGCTGGATACAACATCCGGGTTCAGCACTCATCATTCATCAGTAGATATTCAGTGTATAATGTACTGCAAGATAACATAGATGGGGTTTAAGGTTACCAATAATTTTTTGCACTCTTGTCAAGTCATCTTTTATTTCGATAAAATAAAAGCTGTATTGAGGTCTTTATTTGTTATGCTGTACTTAGGGAAACTGCATCAAGCCTCCGGTCCAGTGTAAAACTAAATGTACTTACAAGTCCACTGTCTTCCTAAAGTCTATAACAATTTAAAGTTGAAGTGCATCTCTATGTGGCTTAAGCTGTACTCCCAGACATTGTTGGTTGGCTCAAAGTTAACATAGAGTTTATGTAATTGGAAGACCCCACACTCCGGACCCGATTGGTCCCCCCAATGTGTGTCTCACTATTCCGCTATATATAGGCCTACTATATGATATACTGATGTTAGATAGTAGCATCGTTCTGCTCACAACTCTATATGAATACGAAACTCACACTGTAACTATCTAGATCACATCCCAATGCCTGAAATGGTTTTGTGATTTAAACTGTTACAGTTAAAATAATTATATTGCATTATATATATATTTTTTCATTTGGACATTATACATAATGGATAAAAGACAGGGCATTATCCAAAGTGTACTATGTCCTGTCTGTTCATGGACTGTTTTACCATTTCATTAGGCCAAGGTTTTCAGGCCAGTAGAGGGGGTGTTATCAGTTACTAAGCAGAGACACACGTCGGCTCAGCTCATCTCCGTTGCTCTTCCTTCCGACCCATCATGCATGTCAGGGATAACAGATGATGTTCAGCAATAAAGAAAATGTTCATATGTCAAATATGTCCGAAAGAGTAGGCCTATGTGAAATACAAGTAATTACATTTGAAAACTTTTAGCAAAAAAAAAGAAGCGAAATACATTTCTTCCTACCTTCTTACTGCAGTATGAGCCACGTTAAGAGGAAGGAATAAAGTAAAGAAAAAGTAAAATAAATAAATAATACTATCTATAATAAACGTGTATACATATGACATATGTATTATAATGTGAGTTTATATAGTACAATTAGCATAGAATAAATTAGATACTTTCTTTTCTGTCCTGTTGACATGACATCAGTGATGACATCATGGACGGTATAAAAGACCAGCTCGAGAAATGGAGCGTATCAGAGACCCCAGTCCACACACTGTGCTTTGCCTTGATCATCATGCGTGAAATTGTACATCTACAAATTGGACAATGCGGAAACCAGATTGGCTCAAAGGTAATAAATAACAACAAACTTCTCAATAATTTAGAAATGCCTTCAAAAATATCTTCAATAGGCCTTTTTCACAGATATCAATAAATAATAACAAATACAATTGTCCTAATTAAATATGCAATAGCATATTGACCTTTGAAATTGACCTATTTCTATTGGATGCATTTGTCGTGGGGCCTGGTTTCCAAAGAAGAACCAGCTATTGTATGACATCAAAACGTTTCTCATTCAAATATAACCAATCATCTAAAATGAAAGAAATGTTAAAATTCCCCTTAACATAATGAATAATTACATAATAATCATACATTTTTCAAAAACAGACTCAAAAAGATCCAACCCCTTTACTTCTCAATGTAGCCTATTTATTGTTGAATATTGTGGGCTCCCGTGTTATAATGGCAGTTGTGAGTGACAGGGTGTTCCCTTCGGCTTTCTGGTAAAAGATAAGGGGCCATGCGAGACTTACATGGGTGGGACTTTTTTATCACATAAAACACCAAACAGGAAATCAGTCACGCATCAGAAATGATTTCCTGTGACATTATGGGCATCATTGGTCATACAGGAATTACATGGTTGTGGCGATAGGGCGATACATGCATTCGAATGTATAGGGGGGAAGATAGGGGGAAGAAAAGAACCACTTTGATCCACAGGCATTTGGTAAATTAACTTCACCATTCACTTATACATCCATGTTGTTCATTGTCCTGTTCCCACGGTGCTTGCTGCTGCAGTACAGATCAATTTGATTAGCAAAGAGTAAAAAAGCTAACAAATAGGTACCAAAGGTGAAATAGTGAATGGTTGGTGGAGTGTTTTGTGAGTGTACATCAGAATGTGATTAGGCCTAGATCATTTCATTGGCCTCATTTTAGTTACAAGGTCATATTATGTTCAAGAAGTAGTTCTATATAAGTGCTCAACGACACTTTTGTTGTATTCTTTTCGTGCAACATATTTAGTTAACGTAGCAGACACGCTTCTTTGAGTGAAAAGTTAGGCTTAAAAATCAATGTTGTTTGTTCATATCATCGCTTTTTTCGCTCATTTTTTTGTAGTAGTACTCATATATGCTGTCGTTTCTTCTTATAATAACAGTTTTGGGAAGTGATCAGCGAGGAACATGGGCTCAACGCTATAGGTCTCTATGAGGGAGATTGCAACCTCCAACTTGAAAGGGTCAATGTGTACTTCAATGAGGCAAATGGTAAGCGCACGTGCAATTTCAATCCCAAATCCAATTCAATTCAGTTCAATTCAAAGATGAGGTTAAGAAGATGGAACAATTTCTATTTTAAATTGAAATGCAATTTATTTGAGTTGTATTCTTCATTTCATCATTTGATTGTACTGATTCTCCATATATTCCAGGTGGTAAATATGTGCCCAGGGCCTTGCTTATTGACCTGGAGCCTGGGACCATGGACAGTGTGAGAGGGAGCCGTATCGGCCCCCTCTTCAGGCCAGACAACTTCATCCACGGTGAATATTATACACTTTGTGCAATCTACGGTTGATGATGATATATTACATTCAATCGTATACAAAACGTAAGACATTATGTCGACCTCTTCTGAAACAATGTACAGTATATACAACATATGTTGTGTTGTGTTGTGTGCAAAGTAGGCCGTGTTAAACAGCTTTTTACTGATTGAAATGGATCATCACCTGATTGTATGATTGTTACGTAAGGGCTTTTCTATCGGATGTTACCATTCACTGAAGATCACTGAGAGATCCACACGGTTCTCTGTTGTGTTTCCAGGGAACACCGGAGCCGGGAACAACTGGGCCAAGGGCCACTACACGGAGGGAGCCGAGCTGGTGGAGGAGGTGATGGACTGCGTGAGACACGAGAGCGAGACCTGCGACTGCCTCCAGGGCTTCCAGTTCGTCCACTCGCTGGGCGGGGGCACCGGCTCCGGCATGGGCACCCTGCTGATCAACAAGATCCGCGAGGAGTTCCCAGACCGCATCATGAACACCTTCAGCATCATGCCCTCGCCCAAGGTGTCCGACACGGTGGTGGAGCCCTACAACGCCACGCTCTCCATACACCAGCTCCTGGAGAACACGGACGAGACCTTCTGCATCGACAACGAGGCGCTCTACGACATCTGCTTCCGTACGCTCAAGCTGAACACGCCCACCTACGGCGACCTCAACCACCTGGTGTGCATGACCATGAGCGGGGTCACCACCTCCCTGAGGTTCCCCGGCCAGCTCAACGCCGACCTACGGAAGCTGGCGGTCAACATGGTGCCCTTCCCCCGCCTGCACTTCTTCATGCCGGGCTTCGCCCCGCTGACGCCACGCGGCAGCCAGCAGTACCGCGCCCTCACCGTGCCCGAGCTCACCCAGCAGATGTTTGATGCGCGCAACATGATGACGGCCTGCGACCCCAGGAGGGGGCGGTACCTGACAGTGGCCGCCATGTTCCGGGGCCGGATGTCCACCCGGGAAGTGGATGAGCAGATGCTGTCCATGCAGCAGAAGAACAGCCACTACTTTGTGGATTGGATCCCGCACAACGTGAAGGTCGCCGTGTGTGACATCCCACCCCGGGGCCTCAAGATGGCTTCCACCTTCATCGGCAACAACACGGCCATCCAGGAGATATTCCGGCGCGTGGGGGAGCAGTTCTCCCGCATGTTCCGACGCAAGGCCTTCCTCCACTGGTACACGGGGGAGGGCATGGACGAGATGGAGTTCACGGAGGCGGAGAGCAACCTCCACGACCTGGTGTCGGAGTACCAGCAGTACCAGGACGCCACGGCCGACCTGAGCTGGGAGGCGGAGGAAGAGGCGGAGGAAGAGGCGGAGGAAGAGGCGACAATGACAAAGGTTCAGTCTCGCACGGAATCTAAGAGTGAGCAGAGAGTGAGTGAAATAGTGACTGAAACAACGGAGCGTGGCAAAGAACTGTGAAGTCGTGTCAAGGTTTATATTGAATGTGATCGTGGAACCATGCAGATTGAAGATATTTAGATACTCGTTCTTTTTTGCTTCATTCGATTGCTAATTTACTTTACTTGTGAATTGTATTTTCACCTGCTTTTGGAATTAGTTATATGCTCACTTAATTGCTCATGCACATGTGTTCAATGCGTTGGTGGTTCATAAGAGTTGTTTTGTGTATTAAAAATTAAAAATTCATTCATGTTTAAATGGAGGTATATTTGTATATAGTAAAATCCTCTTCTAATAAATGTATGTTGTATGTGTAAACTTGACAGTTCGTAAACTGCAGAGATTATAACGTAATTGTACACCAATTCAATCATAGTTTTTAGTTAGTCATGTTTTGTATTATATATTTTTTTAATTGCTTTTTTTTTCATTCGCACATATTATGATGGTGATTCAACTAAATAAAATAATTATATAATCTAACTCCACTTGTACAAAACTCTTGTTTACTATGTTTACTATGTAGCAACAATAATTTTGGCATATTCATATATTCTATGAAACTCTAACCAAACTAAACTGAATCTATTCTCACAACAGTGATAGCATTACAGTGTACTTTGCACGATTACTATATAGAGCCCTCCTCCCTATTTCACAAGTCTGGCAGAAAGAGATTATATAATACACAACTTGCCCTGTCTGTACTCCTTGATAAGCACATGTGACGTGTATTGTCTCCACAGTGCACCACCAAACTTGGCCTACTGAGTGGTTTGTGAAGAGATATGGAGGATCTAGGTTACTACATAAGCAGACCTAGCGATGGAATTTTAAGATTTCACGTCTGTCTTCAGTGTTGCAATACTACTACATTTCTACAACAATTTGTCAGATTCTAAATATGAATAATATAATCTAGTGATATGAATCATAATATGCAGCATTCTCTCTCTCCTAATAGATGTGTGTGTGTGTGTGTGTGTGTGTGTGTGTGTGTGTGTGTGTGTGTGTGTGTGTGTGTGTGTGTGTGTGTGTGTGTGTATTCCCTAAACTGCCTATCACATGATGCCTTCCAGCTTCTATGCTGTGCCCCAAGCGCCAGCCTCTCCGTTAGTTATTCGCAGAATGCGGCGGAAGTGCGTACTACTAGTTCAAGCTCATGTGACAGTTCTAGAGTGGGCGGAGTCTAGCACTGCCCCATCTGCTTAGCTCTCGGCTAATTCGTCCAATGTGACCGTGCCTACCGGCTTTTCCGCTCCTGACTTCCAACTCCGCACCGGGTACGAGACCAACACATAATCAGATATGAAGATCTGGACATCAGAACACATATTCAAGTAAGTAGTTGCAATTGAATATCCGCTTGTTTGTGCCATATGCGGTTAGATAATTAGATTCGCACTGTGTAGGCGATCACATAATGCAGCCAGTAGTGCTTTGTCTTTACTCAGCGAAAACAGCTACACAATTCGATCATAACACGGTTTACAGATGAAATGTATTATTTTAGGACGTAGCTAAAGATAGACATTGGTCGATGCAGACATTGCGATGAGATTGCGCAATCTGACAGAGCGACAGATACGACAGTGTCCTCCATCATCGCGCTCAACCTTTCCCCTACATTTTGACGCGATTGTTACTTACGTCACGGCCTCGCACTAGCGTTTGCGTTGTCTCCATGGCGACCATTCACCCTCTCTGTCACTTGCAGTTTTGCACCTTGCTGTCCTTCCCAAAAATCACAATTTTAGTGCTAGTAAGTAGCGGAATTACATAACCTTTTCCTTCGTGACGAGATGGGCTTCTGAGAAATTATGAGCGTCAATGAATTCGCTCATTGGCATGTATAGATATCTCAATATTTCTCCCAAGCAATAATTTTGCTAGATGAAAAAATATCATCCGTGTCCTCTGCTTGCAGCCATCCGTGGGAGACTGTGACCAAAGCTGCCATGCAGAAGTACCCCAACCCCATGAACCCCAGTGTGATTGGAGTGGATGTCCTGGACAGATCCGTAGACAAGCAGGGGTGCTTGCACAGCAAACGACTGCTAAGCACGGAGTGGGGTCTTCCGTCTATAGTCAAGTCTGTGAGTGTCAAGGTTATAACTATTGATGGTTGGTTATTGATTGATGGTATTTCTAATAGCTGTATAGTGATATAGTATTAAAGACAAACTATGGAAGTGGGACACAATGTGTTAATCGTAGCAATGTAAAGACAAGCATTTTTGTATGTGCTGCATATGTTGGCATCATTTTAGCTGTTTATTTTATACAAGTAGAGCTTAAATACGCCTTCTCATTGTAGGTCAAGTCTAAAAGATTGTCATGAAATACTGTTATATTTTTACAAACAAAAAAAGGTTTGCGTTAGAAAAGAACCAATCACATGTCAGCACAGAGTAGGTGTATTAGGCTGGGGAGACTAATGCTTTTCAACAAGGATGACCTTCCTTGCAAGGTAAGGCTATTTTAGACTGGCTGCAGACCGGATGAGTCCATGGCTCTCTGTCACAGCTCGTGCTGTACGCAACACTGGGGTTGCGGTTTATGTGTTTCCAGACCTCGTGTCATATGATGTAACATTCCATCTCGTATTAGCCCCTGGCTAATAAGGGACTACCCTGTTGCAAGCCTGAAGGCTTAGCAGTAGAGTTAAGAGTTATGTGCCCCATACATAGGGTGTTTTTGTTATATATGTTATATATTTGTTATATATTCTTCTCATTGTTATTATTTATATCACAAAATTCTAAAGAATATTGGTTGTATAGTGGACTATAATTGTAGTCATACTTCTTTGTTTTCCAGGTGAACTTGAAGATTATATATAGATTAAATGTTGTATTATCAATTATACAATATATTTGAGAGTGCTACAGGCTGTAATCGGGGTACTCTGTTTTCTTTCTAGGTTCTATAGAATAAGTTACTGGTTTATTAGGTACACTGAGGTACTTGGCAGGGTGCCATATATTTAGTGTATAGTTTGTTCAGTTCCCAGGTGCATATCTTTAACTGCCAAGTCAGTGTTAAGTAGGACATGGACCTGGATTTCTTCTTCACTATTACCCCATGTCTCCCAGCCTTGGGTAGAGTTGAGTAATCACATGACATGCGCACATGCCCTTGTGCAACCTACGCAAACTAATCCAGCAATCGGTAGCATTACTTTAAAGCTACCCTTTTGTCTTTAATGTTAGAAGACCAGGGCAAAAGTCTCTATTAATGCCAGATCTAGCTCCATTTACAGACGCTGTCTGCCTACTGCCAACAGCATATTATTACACATCTTAAGTACTGCTGAGGTCTGACCAGGGTCTGACACGTGAACTAGTTGATGAGCACTAGAACTAGATCTTTGTTCAGTTAGTACATTATGTTTTGCGATGGTTGGGCCTTTTCTGGTTTGGTATCTTACATTAACGTGACCATTATAACTCTTGTACATTTGTGCATCATTATATTTTTCTGGAGGGGGTTACCAGACCTTGAGGGAGAATATGTATTTTCTTTCAAAACTTTTTGCTGTCTCCTAGCAGTTGAGGTCAGGGTTTCACTTGCACCCCCAAGCACAATATGGTTCCAAAACACTTTATTTTATTCATGGGAAATATAGTGACATCTTTGCTGTTTCTTTCTTTCCTTTAGCTCATTGGCAACACACGGACATGCACATACATCCAGGAGCAATCTGTTGTAGACCCCAAAGAGAAGGTTTTTGAACTTCATTCCTCAAATGTGAGTACCTTCATTCATTATGTATTATTATTCATTGAAATCCTCTTTCATGTGTAGATAATGTATCTGTGAATCCTAATACCTGTAATCTGATTCATCAAGTAACGCTCTATAAAAAGGTATTCTGATGGACCTCTTTAGTAAAGGGCCAATAGTCTGGTGATCTGGGCATTGCCCTGGAATTAGGGTTGTGCAATTATTCAATATTATTGTTTATTGTCTTTTAAATGTATCGTATAATCTAAATTTATTACGATGAGAAGATATGCCCTTAAAATGATCAAAATATAAGGTTTGAAACGTCAGAGAGAAAGGAAAACTAGTTTTAGTCTGATACCATACTTTACATTTCCATGTACTTCAATGTAATGACCCTCACTTGAATTCATAAGCATATCGCAATATCAAAGTCATCGATATTGTGTAAAATTCCCTTAGACTATTGTGATAATAAATGTTTCCATATCCCCCAGCCCTGCCTATAATGATGCAAACCATGCTCCCAAACCACACTTAATACACATGTGTCATGTTAGAAGTCCCCTCCCTGACACTGTTTAACTATACCGTAGTATGGGGAATAGTGCTATAACCGTACGGTTATACTGTTAAATAAACAACCTGTATGTGTAATGCTGGAGTGAATTCTGGTGTTGGATGGTTGAGATCATCCATGTTCCAAATCAGACCTTTTACTTGACATTTCATTGTCTCCACAGATCACCTTGACAAACATGATCTCTGTAGATGAGAAGCTAACGTACAAACCACATCCTGAGGATCCAGAAAGGTATGTTTGAACAATAAATGCTTTGCAAATGTAATGCAAATTCAGCCCTTTAATATATAGCTTTTATTTATTTATTTGTTTCTTTTTTTGGTCAAATTTGGTTGTCCCATAGGTTCACAATCTTCTTTTCTACCTATAGACTACAGCTCATGGGTTGCACAGCCTCTGTATTCATATCTATTCTTCTTCAATTCCCACTAGAACGATATTGACTCAGGAAGCCATTATCTCTGTGAAGGGAGTGAGCCTCAGTAGTTACCTGGAGGGCGTCATGGCCACCACCATGAACACCAATGCTGGGAAGGTGAGAGACGCTTCTTTTATATGTCCTTCTTTTATATGTGACCCCAAATACATGTCTGTTGTGTTGTGTCCAACAAGTAATGTAGGTTTAGAAATATATGTGTGTTCCCCGCTGTAAGAGATGATTCTACTTTGTTTCACAGCATACGCTATTGATCTATTCTAAATAATAGATTCATCTGCCTTTCAAATGTTTCATTTTTCGGTTAACTATTTGACCGAAAGAGCATCTGTACCCTATATTTTTTGGTGGGGACTCTAACACATACATTTTTTGTTTGACCTTTTGCCCTTGCCCGTCGAGTAATCTTTTGGGCTCCATTTTGTCTTCATCTTCTTCAGGGGCGTGAGGCGTTGGAATGGGTCATCAGACGTCTGAACGCGGAAATCGAGGAGCTGGCGGCCGTGGCGCGGAGTACCATACGCACGCCCATGGCTGCGGCGGTTACAGAGAAATGACACCTTCTCTGTCGGCCCGAAACCCACCCCTTGTGTCTGGGTACCCAACAGAAACTACAAAGACTCCAAAAATGTCGCCATGCATCAGCATCCCCCACCTCCCTTCCTTTTTAATGTTTCATTTGGTGCCTCTTCTACATGTTCGACTCCCAGGTTGCATATCTCTCCATCTGCCATGAACTGCTGTCCACATTAGATAGGCGTTGCAGTCTGGCGTGTGCCAGACTGCGGTGCGGAGGGGACCTCTGAGACAGGCTTTCAGGGTGTGGTGTTAGCCCTGGCAGGGACGGCATTATAAAGAGTGGCCAACAGGTGCGAGACTCAGGGACTGATGTTCAAGGCCACCAATGTTCAAAGCCACCCGTACCTCTTGTGTCGCGCGGACAAAGAGGCGGATCAACGTTTGCAGTTACAATGTAGAGGCATCGTTCGGTTATTTAGTTTGGTTATTTATTTATTTTGTTTTTCCAAAGGTGCCAAAGTCTTGTTATACACTACTCCCTGTCTGGTGCCGTCTTGCAGTACATTTGTAAGCAATGATGCTGCGGTCTGGTGTAGGACCTCAGAACGATAGTTCGCCTTGTGTCTACGGAGTGTCTACCACAAGGTTTGGTTTTGTAGAATGGTGTTTTGTGGTCAAATGGATGAACATAATGGTATGTTTATCCCGGGTTTGCTCGTCGCGGATTGGAGATCTGTAGCACACAAGAACGTAGCTGTGCACCCAGGTTTCGTTATGAGTGACAGGCATGGCACGGCCACTGAATAAAATGTGAGTGAACAGGTTTTTCATGGGGTGTGTTCTAAAGCTGCATTGAACCGAGACATTATGACCATGTTTTCCCTTGCAAACTATGAACTGGTGAGAATGTTATATCCAAGCCTGTATACATGTAATGTATGTCTAATATATGAGTATTTTATTTAATATTTATGTAACATGGAGGGATCAAGGCACACACCATGGTTTTTTGTTTTGAGGTAATGAAGTGGACCATCTTAAGTATGTCAGCAGGGACTTATTTGCTGAAAACTGTTGGAGTGGAAGTAATAACTAATATACTGTTTTTGATTATTGCAACTAAACACCAGCAGTTGTAAACTATAACACACCAACAAAGATCAAAACATGACCACTGATCTCAATGGCAGTTGTGTATTTTTAAAAGAATACTGCTCGGGGATCAACTGTCTTTTCCAGTATAAAGATGTACAAGGTCCTATGTGGATTGGACTAACCTCACACTTGGAACAAAATTACATTTTGTTAGAACAAAGCTGCTTAACATAAGTAGGGATTTTGTGAAAACATTGTGGTTAGCCTTATAATAAGCTAAAATGTGAACGAAATGTGCAATTGACGCAGTTTTCCTATGTACATGGGGTATTGGGAAGACTTGCTTTCTGTGTATACTATTAAAGATTAATTTATTATGTGAAATTGTCTTGACTATTTTGGTCTTTTTTTTCGGGTGAAAACCGTTTGGATATAGGAGCATTCTCAAGGATCCCTGTGGCCGTTGCAGATCAGACTTCATAACATGCCCTGTATTTTAAAATACACAAACACCTGCAGTTGTTAAGGAATAACGCAAATTACATGACGATACATTTATTGTAAATAAATATATCTCAATGAGCAGCAAAGATTTCTGTTAATTACTCTTTGACAACATGGTTTTGCCACGATATGTAGATGAAGAAGACTGAGCCCATAGTACATGCCAGTAACAACTTGGGTTGTATAATTGTATAAGTTAATGTGTTTTCTAAATAAAGAGGGTCTGCTGGTAATGCATATTTTTACATCCCTATTACACATACCTGTATACAGATGAGCAGCTGGGGATTTAACTGTTAAAACCATATCCTTGTGACACAGTACTGCCATGCTGTGGCTAAACATTGTATAATTGTATACTCTCTAATACATACATATATACACTCTTGTCTATTCATTCTTTGTTACTATCAAGGAGTAGGCTAACTCATTTCATGTGTATAAAGATAACAGAGCATGAATTAAATAATGAACTGATTTCTAGAGGGAGAGGTATGTTTATGTTATCCAAGGGAGTCTTTTTTTTTATTTTTTTTTACTGGTTTTTAGTTTTCTTGTGTTGAACATGTGATTGCGACATAAAAATGTAGTGTAATGTGAGGACATGTCTGTCATTCAAAAAAAAAGTGATCTACGAATTATTTCTTTGAGACCTGATTGGCTCATATACCGAGATGTAATAATTCCCTCTTGTAAAATTAGAAATTTACCAACCTTTTGTACAGGATTATCCTTAATCACACGACTCCAATGTGCACATGTAACGTTTCTTAGTGGATATGGTGAGTTGATGATATTGCTCATAATAATAATAATAGAAAATAATTGTTGTATGCCCGATTATTAAGAATAGCCTACAATATTTCGAATAAGGAAAATTATAATTGCATATAATTGATATATTTTCTCTGCGGCAGTAGCCCTAATTACCAGAGATAATAGCTCAAAGAATATAAACGCATCAAAAACATTAAAGTTTAGTCAGTGTTTTTAGTCAGTCAACTAATTTGAGATGATAGCCCAAAAAATATAAACGCATCAAAAACATTACATTTTAGTCAGTCTTTTTAGTCAGTCAACTACTGCCATCTACAGTTCTTGCTGAAAGTGTCGTGGCGAAGACGTCAGAAACACGCTAGTAATCAGCCAATGGTTGAGAAGTAAGGGCGATCCTTTCAGCCAATCACGTGACGCGGAGTGGTTCGGGGTTTTAAAAAGAGCGACATTTGAAATCGAGTAAGACGTACTATTAGGAAGTATTTCTAACCATTGTTAAAGCTTGACGCGACCTAACTCGAGGTTTATCGAACATTGAACTACCTCTGTTTTTGTTTGTTTTATTCCCGCAGAGTTTCGTGTCTTGTGTCGTATTACGTTATTTGAGGTTGGAAGCGGTCCGATAGAGATTTGAACAACCTTGATATATATGTTATATGTATGCAGCTCTACTGGCTAGCTGCAGCTAGCCGGCCGCACTTAAGCTTGTAGCTTCGTTCCATTTAATCGGTTATTTTCGGTATTTTAAGCAAAGCGTTGACACGAATTTGATCTGGAAGTTGTGCAAACATATCTTTAGGTAAGTTACGTTGTTGTGTTGCTGGAACAGTTTAAATGGGCATGCCGCTTACTACTTTACGGAAGATATGTTTTTGAGATAACATGAGAGATAACAATGGCTATGAGACTGAATCGTGTGATTTCGAGAGTAATCCAACATTACAAATGAAATCTACTCTTCACTCATGTATTTCCAGAATAGACCATGGATGCAGCTAGTGGAAAGGACATCAAACTGCAAAGGCCTGGAATCAAGGTAACGTTAAAGCATTGCCCAAAGTTAACTTAATAAATACAACTATGGTTACACACCAAAAATTTGCTCTATTTGGTACACAATTTAAAACATTGTTTTAAATTGTGGTCTAATATTCATTATGATGTTCTCCCTAGCTGCAGACCAGTAGCTACGGTCCAAAGAGAGTCCCGATGTCTCATGCTCAGACCACTCCAAAGTCTGACACTCCAGCGAGCCACACTCCCCGGGTCCTAGGGGTGTCAAACGGGCCCCAGCGCGTACAGCGTCCCACGGGCCTCCAGAAGCCCGTATCGCACGTCGCCACTGTTGACAAGCCCTCCTATGCAGCTGATCAAAATATGAACCCCGTCACTCCGACCGTAAATCCTCCAACACAACAGAAACCCAGTGTCCAGTCTAGCCAGCCCAAGCCAAAAGCAACTAAAGTCAACCTGGAGCCTGCCAAAAACACAACAGAGCCGTCTAAAAAGGAGCCATCGCAAAGTAATCATTGTTACTACAATTAATCTTCTAATTGCCTTGATTTGGTGTCTTATTTTTGGTGTATTTATTGTTATGCTTGACTCCCGTGTTTTTTCTTTTCGTTAGATGAGCTAACCAAGAAGGAAACCACAAATGGAAATTCGAAGTACGATTAATTTTTTTTCCTTCCATATTTCCATAATTGTTTTAGTGTCAAGTTTTATTTTAGTGTAACGTAAAACACTGGAAGTTTCCGTTGAAGATGAAAATGTAATACAAATGTCAATTTATACAGGAAACATTTTTAATTAAGCCTATATGTGTTAGAAAGCGATGGAGCCTGGAGAACTTTGACATTGGCCGTCCCTTGGGGAAGGGTAAGTTTGGCAATGTCTACCTGGCCAGAGAACGTCAGACCATGTTCATCCTGGCCCTTAAAGTGCTCTTCAAGAAACAGCTGGAGAAGGCAGGGGTGGAGCACCAGCTCAGGCGCGAAGTGGAGATCCAGTCTCACCTCAGGTAGGAGACACCTCTGTCCTGCCAGTGAGAAACTGCCAATAAGTCACACTCTGTCACAAATGTCGGAGAAGTACTTGCAGGGACGTGTAGATTAGCTCGGAATTGTATTCTACACCAATCCATATTAACAGAGTGCTCAATTCCTTGAATCTAATTATCAGGGTTTATGACACTCAAGGTTTATGACACTCCCTGTCTTTTTCCCTATGTTTGTCAACTAGTGGTTGGTAGAATTTTCTAGGACAATGCCCTAACTCAATCAGGTTCCCTACTAGCTTCCCAGCCAATTGCCACCTACAGCTTGGCATGTTTATAATGACGATGGCTGCAGTTCAACGTTTTCAACATTATGGCAGTATGAGACTTATTTGTAGACACTTTCTGATTGCACATTTTATGACATGGGGAGGAAATAATTCCTATACTATTTCCTCCGAACTACCGTCAAAGCTTTTCATAACAAACCAATTTATGCCAATGCCAATTCTGACATTTAAAGTCTTTAAAATGACAACATTATTGCTTAAATTAGTATTGTATCCCCCATGCTCATACAACTTGTTTTCAATATTGGCCATTTGTATTTTCCTTCTCGATAATGGCACATTTTATTGCTGATCTTGTAAGTCAAATGCAATATTGCAGATTAAACAAATCTATTTCATAGACCTATGAAATAAACTTGTTTTTCTCTTAACTTCCATAATGGAATCAAATAGCTCATGTTGTTCAAGCTTATTGAGCAAAATACTGCTCTTGATACTTGAGTGCCCATGCTTAAATGTTACTCTGAATGATGTTCTGTAACCGTCTCCCAAAGGCACCCTAACATCCTGCGCCTCTACGGCTACTTCCACGATGCGTCTCGCGTTTACCTTATCCTGGAGTTTGCACCCAAGGGAGAGCTCTACGGCGAGCTCCAGCGCTGTGGCAACTTCAACGAAGAGCGGAGTGCCACGGTGAGACGTCCTGACGATCTTTCTGTCAACCTCCACATTCAGTGTTTGTCGTCAGACCCACTTACAGGGTCCCACTGTTGTTACAGGGTCCCACTGTTGTTACAGGGTCCCACTGTAGTTGTGTCAAACTTGGCTGCCACTGTCGTTGTTGTAACATGCGTTTTTGGGGGATCCGTCTTCGGTTTCAAAGTTGAGCAACCCGTCACTAGAAAGCTGCACACACTACCGCAATAGAAATGAATGGGACCCTTTTTATTCCCCCATACTTCAAAACCTTCATAGTATTTTTTTTTAATAGTATTTTATAGTATTGCTGATGATTAAAGTTTGCATGGACATTACCATGGATAACCTTTTTTTCTCCCCCCCCCCCCCCATTAGTACATAATGGAGCTGGCAGATGCTCTGAACTACTGCCACTCCAAGAAGGTGATCCATAGAGACATCAAACCTGAGAACCTGCTACTTGGAGCTAATGGAGAGCTGAAGATTGCTGATTTTGGGTGGTCTGTGCACACGCCTTCCTCCAGGTAATGCATTGTATAATGTAGTGTCCAATCTGAATGATCATGCAGTTCAGGCAGGACTTTTTATTGATATCTGGCTTTGCGTGAAAGTTCAACCTACGAGCCTGTCGTAACTTGTACACACTTGGTAACGCCTGTACCTCTGTGCTGGTCCAGGAGATCCACTCTGTGCGGGACGCTGGACTACCTGCCCCCGGAGATGATTGAAGGCAGAACCCACGACGAGAAGGTGGACCTGTGGAGTCTCGGGGTCCTCTGCTACGAATTCTTGGTGGGCAGCCCGCCCTTTGAGACCAAGAGTCACGAGGACACTTACCGCAAGATCTCCAGGGTAAGAGGAGCCAGACGCCTGGGCTGCAGCATGTTGTTCAAATGTCAACGTGACTCGTATATGCGAACGGCTGTTCAACCAATCGGAAACTAGTTTAATCTATCGTGCGTTTTTCTTGACGATGGTGCCAATAAACGCACTGTTCACATGTATAGACATTTAACATATCACAATATTTTACAGTATGACTTTCATATAAAGGATTTGTTCCTCCCGTGCCTATAGGTGGAATATAAGTACCCGGCCCAGGCCAATGTCAGTGCAGGTGCCAAGGACTTGATTGGCAGGCTGCTGAAGCACAACCCCGTGCACAGACTGCCCATCCAGGGCGTCCTGTGCCACCCCTGGGTGGTCGAGAAGTCGAAGAAGACGCCCACTTCCCTAACGGCCAGCACGGAGCCGGGGCAATGAGCCAGCCGTAGCCGCTGTTGTGATGTGGTCGTCTTACTTTCACTCGTTGGAAACCTTGCAGCCGATTGCACTTGGTCGAACTGCTCGTGTGCACTGTGGATTACTTCCTTGTCTAAGATGTGGTTGGCTTGCTTGCAGGCATGTTGATCCATTGCGTTTCAACCCTTTTGTTGTCTTTGTCAATGGTATTATTGTCTGTAAATATTGTTAGGAATTAAGTTTTATTGACCCCTGTCACCACTACTTGAATAATAAAATTCTGTCTTTAAAAAGGGACAAAATACTTCAGTTAAGTGACTTTTTTTGTTTTAATTTCAGGAACATACTTGCCTAATTTGCATACCATCATTTAGTAAATTAGGCCACTATTGTTCAGATTGTAAGCATGTGTTTTGCACTGTAATTATATTCCATTGCAGCATGCCAAGTGTTTCCCTGAACAGACCTCTGGAGGGTGCTAGCGCAGCACTTATCTACTTGGATTTTTGTAAGATGAAAGAACTGTAATTCGGTGAAATTGTTACTCTATACATATATGAAATAAAATCCTATTCATTTAATACATTTTCCTTCCGTTGACGCTTTTTATTTAGAGATGAGTTGTTTGCCATGTGGTAACGCGGGCAGTGTGGCGAGCCAAGAGGCGCGCGCTCCTTATGGCGTGTTCTATTTGTTCCTTCGTGGTTCGTTGTCGTCGGACATTTTCGCTATTTGTATTATTATTGGCGCCTAATTATTTTATTTTTTTTCAAATTCGGTTTCACCACCAACCCCTTTTGGCCTGGCTGGCCTTCTTGAGCTTGGGGGGGGGGGGGGGGGGGGGGGAGTCCAGAACCAGATGAGAATCAAACCCGAACCCTATTGCATAATTGCTTATTTTTTTTAAATGCAGTAGGCCTCTTTTTAAATTCCTTATAGGCTACTTGTGGGCCTACCAGTCGACTTGGATGTCTTTATTTTTCTTTAAACCTTATGGGGAAGCCCTTATTTTGATAGCCTATATGTTCTTATTAGGTAGCCTAATGTAGGACTGCAAATTTCGGTCACATAACGGAGAATGCAAATGATTACATGGCCATCCCGTCACACTTCACACGCCGTCCTTTGCCGCTTGCACTTCATCGTCTCTTCGTATCGCGTTAAGTCGCGACATCTCGCCCTTTTTTACCACACATTTTACTGTGCTCTTTAATGCAACGAGACGGCTACAGATAATAGAGCATGTGAGTGCATGCATGTGATGTGCACCAAATAACGTGTTACTTAAAACAGATGGAGATCCGGCCTATCGAGAGGAAAGAATATGCTTGTCCATATGCTTTCTACACAGATAGGCCTAAGCGAGTTGATGAACAGGTAGGTCATTAAATGCCTCGCGATCGCAGTAGGCCTATACGCCTTTTCAAAAGTAAGACCAGAGGGGCCCCATTGGAGCAGTGCTTAAACCATAAGCCCTTTTATCTTAGGCCCCTCAGATAGGCCTATAAGATAAGAGGGCCTTATTCAAATTAATTTCTTTCGGTTGGTTATTCCTAATCATGCTTAGCCACATTGGAGGCCCACACGCGTGTAAGGATCCTACTTATCCATATTTTGCAATTTATTATAGAGAAAAAAAATAGGCTACATGGTACCCACATTTTCATTTTTAATACATAAAACCACTCACAATTTTACAATATAATTTCACTTATTCTTTAATATTCATTTTCACGATATGATAACGATTTTGAGATATAGCTACATTCCATCTTTTTGAAACCACAGTAACACTACACATACGGTTTTTATAACATTTCCACAGGACCCATTGGATTGCACAGAATGAAAAATGTCTTTATGCACATTTTCTTCTTTTTTGATCTCTTAATATTTTTGCTCCAAACGACCGAATTTCGAACAAAGAATCAGTCAATCTATTCTCGGATTATACATTTCAAATTTCAGAAAAACATTTCGGAAATAACCTAGATTAAAAGATTAAAATTTGCAGCCCCCTCTTTGAGTAAACAAATTTTCTCTTATAATTTCAAGACCATAGGATTCTTCTTAACTCGTATTGCCGTCTTCCCAAATTTCTACATGTCAAACCAGGCCTTTCTATATAGTCTAGGCCTTTCTGATAGGCCTTTCTGTTGGATATAGGCTCAGTCCGAACGTTGTTTGAGCGTCAATGTAAAGCAAAATTCGGGAAGTTATTTTTCGACCTCCTAGATTGATCATATTTGTGTCTGAATATCATACTGTATACATTCAATGCATAGTTTGTATAGCTGCTGTAAAATGTCGGGGTATCTAGCGCCAATATTTTGAGAGGTCCAATTTCCACATGTTCATAGATTATTTGCCATCCTCATGACTATTTTCCTGTTCATTCATTAGTAGAACAACATTTTATTTTTACTGTTGGTTATTGCAATATAATCTTATTTGCCATTTTTTCAAAAGCTTATCAGTGACACACCAATGGTGGCCTGTTAGAATATTGCAAAACACCAAAAAGAAGAAAGTGGCATTTTTTTTCTTATTAGTCATTAAATCACAATATGTCAAATTTGTGTCCTCAATCACAACCTTGAACGTTTAATGATGTGTATTCTCAAGTGGGGGACCACCACAAGAGCGATGAAAAGACATATTGACCATTTTGCAAGTTTGATTTGTTCAATACTGTAAACCTTCACTCCACTGCAAAATATGTATATGTTTTTCGCATATTAATACATCATGTTATCCATATAGAGTGTTCTGAATTAATCACTTGCTCACAGTCACTGTAGGCCCATCTATTCCTCACTGTGTGTGTGTGTGTGTGTGTGTGTGTGTGTGTGTGTGTGTGTGTGTGTGTGTGTGTGTGTGTGTGTGTGTGTGTGCGTAAATCGATGCAGGACTATGCATCGCACAAATATGTGTTTAACGCGTGGAGTAAGCAGGGGCTTCAATAGGAAGTTGTGTGTTTTTCACTAAAATGGGGATTTGCAGTTGACATCTATTTTTCTCAGCAATGGTTTGTATCTATTCTTCTATGTTGTACTTGTAAGCTTCTATGAGCCCCTCCATTGAATGAATGAAACCAGATATACTGCATATTCCCCCTATTACAAAGATGGCGACATCGAAGAACACGTGGTGCCATAGCAGCTTTCTCCATAAAAGCTTGAGGTGGAAGAGACTGGGGAGTAGAAAGCACAGCCCTGCGCCCGTTAGACTGCCGGTGAGCCCCATGAGGAGAGCGAAGTGTGGGACATAAATGGCCATCAGCAACGTAAACACAACCAGGCTGCATCGAAGAGTGAGACCCCAAGATTTCAGGCGTCCGTCGCCCCCGTAGCAATCTGGAAAGTACGCACGTCCTCCGTCACCGAAAAAGCTTTTTTCCAAAACTTCTACGGCTGCGAAAAACGGCAATGGATAGGACAGCAAAGCTTTGGCCACTAAGAAAAGATTGACGACAGCTCGGATGGTTGATGGCAGGTTGTCTGTGATGACCTCCTTGGTCGTGTCAGCCCAGGTCAGATAAGCCACGAGGGCGAACAGGCCTTTGAGGATGCATGCGGCGATATGTGTCCAGTTCATCATGCAGTGGAACTCGCTCGGCTTATTCATATTCCCCTCGAGAGAAGGCAGGAAGATCTGAGAGGTGTAGCTGAACACGATGATGCCAATGGAGATGGGGAACTTCTTGACATCGATGTAGAATTTGACTTTGTCCCAAGCCCAATCCCTTGCCCTGGAGAGGCAGTAAGCTATCACCAGGACGTTGATGACGAAGTGAGCCATCGTGCACAGCAAGCTGAACTTGGAGACGGCTTTCAGGTTCTTGAGGAAGGCGCAGGGCAGGAGGGCGACGGTCGCGATGATGGCCCATGACTTCTGGGAGACGGGCATGTTGGGGAAGCTGTTGTACATGAGGTTGCCGCTGACAACGACATAGAGAATGCAGGTCATCACCAGCTCTATTATTTGGGCTACATTCACGATGTGACCACCTAAAGAGGGGAATCTTGGCGCGCAGCAGGCGTTGGCAATGTCCACGTACGAGTCCCTGACGCGCACGAGCTGCCCGTCCTCGTCTTCTTCGTACAGGCAGGCGATGAGGATTTTCCCCGTGTAACAGCACACCACGGCGGCGAAAATAATTAGAAATAGTCCAAGATATCCTCCATGCAGGATGGCGTAGGGTAAGCCAAGCACGAACATCCCCTGCGAATGCAAAACACAAATTGGCCATGGTTATGGGGTACAATTAATGAATAATTTCACAACGACACTGTAACCTATATATTTTTTGACACGTGGGGTTAACGACTGGTGACCACGGGTTTCGTTGTGGGTGTTCCAATTGGCTTTGAGCATCGCCCCCCCCCCCCCCCCCCCCCCCCCCCCCCCCCCCCCCCCCCCCCCCCCCCCCCCCCCCCCCCGCCCCCACCCCCCCCCCCCCGCGGCCGGGGCCCCCCCC
>OOFB01036397.1:15997-57887 GCA_900323305.1 Trachyrincus murrayi
CTGCTGGGCCTCTTGGACACAGAGAGCTGGGACCCGGTCAAGCTCAGGTCCAGAACATCCCCTGGACAGCCGGTAGCGATGGACGTGGGGCTACGGGTAGTCGAATGCATCATCTTTCAAGTGCCTGCGAAGAGGAGAGAGAGGGAGAGAGAGAGAGAGAGAGAGCGATAAAGAGAGAGAGAGAGAGAGAGAGCGAGAGAGACACAGAGAGAGAGAGAGAGAGAGAGAGAGAGAGAGAGAGAGAGAGAGAGAGAGAGAGAGAGAGAGAGAGACACACACACACACACACAGAGAGAGAGAGAGAGAGACAGATAGACAGACAGAGACACACACAAACAAACGCGAGAGAGCGAGCGAGACACACACACAGACAGACATACAGACGGAGAGCCAGAGAGAGACAGTGTTATAGCGATAAATAGAGAGAGACAGAGAGAGTGAGAGAGACACACAGACAGACAGAGAGAGAGAGAGAGAGAGAGAGAGAGAGAGAGAGAGAGAGAGAGAGAGAGAGAGACACACACACACACACACACACACACACACACACACACACCATGAGACACAGCAGGCCCTGGACGACTTCCCCAGACACACGTAGGGTAAATAAGTCACTTTTCACCGTTTGTTTCCCAGGCGACCAACAACAAAGCCTCTGGAAACACGCATTACAGCAGGGGGGGGGAAAGGTGAGACGAGCTGGCAACATAAGAGACGTTAGACACCTTCACGTTAAGCGTTTTAAATACAAGATAAACATCACGTCTGTCTGACTCGAGAGAGCGCATTCGTGCACGGCTGCGTTATAACGTCTGGATAGCTAGTGATCATATTATATAATATATAAATATATATATATTACGACAATGTCACAGGTGTATGTTACTGTTACACATCAGAAACGAGGCCGGTGGAGATGTGACAACAAGAGCAGCTCGTAAACAAACCACATCGTGACACTCGGGCGACTGTTTTATAAATAAGTAATATATCTGAAATTAAAAAATAAATCGACATGTCACAATAAAGCATCACTCCGACCGATCGACGCACAC
The DNA here is from genome assembly GCA_900323305.1 of Trachyrincus murrayi. Taxonomy (NCBI): domain Eukaryota; kingdom Metazoa; phylum Chordata; class Actinopteri; order Gadiformes; family Macrouridae; genus Trachyrincus; species Trachyrincus murrayi. The sequence goes on from OOFB01036397.1 coordinate 17,053, forward strand.
CGGGTGAACCTAAAGTAACCTTTGAGATCTCGTTGGTTACATTCACAGACAGTCGTGTATCATCACTCATCATCATCATCATCATCATCATCATCATTCACGGCGAACATTGCTGAGTAAAAAAAAATGAAAATAAAAATAAAGCAGCTGGCTTCGGTTACACCATTCTCATCCCAAGACGAAATAGTAAAAAAATATATATATATCTTTTGCCTCTTTCATCATCACTAACGAGATAAGCGAACAACATCGCAGGTACTCACAGTGAACGGGTGTCTACGGCATCGCCGAGTCAAACGCGCGCGGGGAACGGATCGGAGATCAAAGAGAAAGCAGGGGAAGTATTCCGCCGAGCCGCGAGTCTGCTGCACGGGCCCCTAGTAACGTCGCAGCAACATCTTCACGGTGGCAACGGGCACGGGAAAACTCCTCCCCTCGACAGCCGCGATTGGCCGAAAGGGCACCCTTGTGTATATTGTGGAGGACGTGATAGGCGGACAGAAGCTGCCTTCAACGAGGTGCCGTTGGACGGGGCGTGGCTCGTCTGGTTACGTTTGGTTGAACTTACAAAAAGCAGGAGCAATAATCAGAAAAGTAGAAGTGCTTTTTTTTCTCTTCTATTGGTGTATTTATTTATTGGCAGATGCAAACACAGGTTTCCATATTCATATATATATATGCATAGTAAACAGATTGGCAGTACAACATGTCAAAAAAAGATGTCTTAATATTCCATCTACATACTTTATAGCCCACATTTGGATAATTTTTATTTATCATTTGCAATTCATATAAAAAACAACTCAACATTATTAAAAAAAGACGCTGTGAAATCAACCCGATTGTCCACGAGTACAAATATGTCCACCGTAATCAAAGAAACAGGAACTAAAAACTAAAAACTTTAAAAATCTTGCAGAGGTCCGATGCTACCCTCTTTTAAACTCCACAGCCGCCCTCCACACATCTGCGCCTTTCGCCAGAGCGATGTCCTCTGGTAGCAAGTCGAGACCCTGCAGCGCTGGAAGATTCTTCTGGTCCAAATGGATCTCTAGAGTGGTCCTGATGCTAGAGAGTGAGACAGCAGGGGGGGGGGGGGGGAGGGAGGGAGGGAGAGGGTGAGTGGAAGGAGATGCAACAGTTTAGCACTGCACCTATTGTTCTCTAGCCACATGCCTCCCTATTCACTGGACCAGGCCAGCTGCTGGCTCAATACAGATGACCTGTGCCCGTGGGAGGGGGTGCTTAACTTAAGCACCGTTCCCTTGATGGATGGATGACTTCCAGGGGAGGAGAGGGGGAGGGGGGTGGGGGAGGTCATGCTCTGACCCCAGCTCAACTCTCTAGTGATTGACCCACACACTCCTCTGTGATTGAACGTGCCCTTTCATTGAATTCCTTTGCACCACAGCAGCGATCCTTCTGGCACACTTCTTTGGCTGTTCCTGGCGTTTCTCCACACCACCAACTTTACAAGAAACAGTGGGAGCGAAATCATGGCTTCAAGGTAAAGTAATGCGATATGAGGAGGCCCTTTGGTGGTTATTGTCTGATAAATGATTTCCTATATTCCTTATTATTCTTATTATTTGTCTTACGTGTCTGTGAGTATGATTATCCTCAACGTATGCAATGTATTCAAGCAAATGTCTTGTGGATGCATTCAAACAAGCGACGTCGTCTCGTTTTACCGTTTGGCAACCAAATGTAATTTTGCTCTGATTTAATTTAAGCTCCGCCTCTCCTTCCTGTTTTCTATCGTTCTATAAAAGCAACCCAACTAGGGTAATGAAAACAGGGAATTCCGGTCACCAACATCTACGGATTGTGTGTTGATCATGCATACACACACACACACACACACACACAGGATTGTATGCAACCTAGAAGAAAAATTAAATCATCCACTTTAGTTAGATTTCACATGACTTTATGAGCGAGCGGCTGATTGAATCTGACGTGTCTTACTCCCACTGCGGGTGGTAATCCTGGTCTGGCACGGAGCCACTGGTCTTCAGCAGAAGGACTTCATGCAGCTCCCGTGTGAAGCTCCCGGTGTCAGCCACGGCAAGGAAACCGTTCAGTCTCTTCCTCTCGTCCGCTGTCAGCCTCTTCTGGAACTCTGAGGGCAGTCCCTTAAACGGGTCCTACAAAGACAGACAGAGAGAACGATAATAATGTCTTAAATAAATGATTCAGTAAAGTGAAGTCCATTTTATTTGCGTTAGCCCTTAATCGCAGTCTCAAAGGGCTTCACGGGCCACATTTCTATGACACCCCCTAACCGTAGCCTCCCCCCCCCAAACGGCGAGGCAAGACTGCCTTGATTATCAAGAAAGAAACCCTGAGTAGGAACACAGAAAGAGGGATAGTTCACATAACACAGTTCACATAATAACAAAACTAATAATCAAAATAACCACACATGAAGATTGCGGACATTGAAATACCCTTGATCCATCAAAGGCTTGTTGTGGTGAATTCAAACTATTTTCCTTCCACACAGGAGGTCAGACACTGGGGTCTCCCTGCTGTGTGTGAGCGCCTGGGCGGCACACTTTCCATAGATTTACAAGCCAGACTCCTGGCCCTCTCCTGGCCCTGGGGGTCAGGACCTGGCATCATGCTAGGGTCAACCTCACCGTGAAAAGAGGCCAATAGAGTTAGGAGTTAATCTCCATGGAATCTCGTTCGGTTGTTTTAAGTCTAAAACAACTCTTCTTAAAAAAAAAAAAGCCAAGGCATATTTTGGTTGTTTTCAAGAAGCACTAAACGACTAAATGATGATGAAAAATAAGATCCATTTTGAATAAATGATGTGAGATTTGGATGTACATTGCTAGCTGTGTTTGTTAATATATGTTATTCTACCAAGCAGCAGTCACCAGTAAATAGCATGATCACATACTGTAATGTTTAGGGTTAGGCTCAGCGGTAGCCACGCTGCTAAACAACACTCTGGGAATGTCTCCTGAGGTGTCCGCATACAGTCCAAGAATGCGAGGCTGAATTTATGGCCGGCGCTAATGTAGCGCGCTCTTTCAGTAGACCGACACTCACTATATTTCATTCTTCACCATATGATTTAACCCACGACCAACCTGCTTTCTCTTCAGCATAAGTTCAGACTTCCAGCAGGTCAGGAGTTGCCAGGTGAACACACTGTGCTCCAGTCTACTTTCTCCGAGCGCCTGCGATGGTACAAAAACAAGAAGTTCAACGGATTCAAAAGGATTAAGGAAACGTCACATTTCCCAGTGCTTGACAGCGGAAACCCTTTCATGCGGTTCATCGCATTCCTTCGCGAATATCAATTTGACTGGGATTAATGGGAGCAGGGATATGAAGAAAAAAAAAGAAGGAAAAAGAACAGAGGTCGATGCCGAATATGCATGATGAGGTTTCGGGGTTATTTTTTTCCTTCCTACCTTGGCTACGCTGCTGGAGATCTGCGGGCCGAGCTGCAGTGACTGAGTGAGGTAGGACACCAGCGGGCCCCGGGGCTCCCCGCCCGCCTTGCCCAGGAAGCGCAGGCCGATCTCGACCACAAACACGGCGTCGCACGCGTCGGAGTAGGAGCGCAGCGTCCTCCGGACGCCACCGCACAGCGAGTCCTTGAGCGGACTCTGTAGCAGGAACAAGAAGAAAAAAAACAAAAGGAATCCGGTGTGAAAAAAGAAGAATATTTAAATTTCAGCTGATTAAAGTTGATACCATTTTTTTTTTCCCAGATGTAATCATTGTTGGTAACTGTGGTGTAAGTACACCACAGTTAAACCACAACCTTGGCGTTGTGGTTCATTCCTTACATAACCACTCGATTATCCTGCACCCATACGGGGTATTTAACTCTATGGCCAGGGTTAGTACTCTTCCCAAACACCCAACGTACAGTCATCACAAAACCACAGGGGTCTTACCTGAGGAATCTTCATCCTTACTTCCGATAGCACAACTGAGAAGTCCTGCAGGTGTCTGTTCAGGAATCGTTCAGTGTCCTAATTATGACCAAAAGAGATTTGTTCAGTTGTTTCGAACGCCAGGCATTACTTAGCATTTCCGTCCTATACGTTTGACTCAATTGGATTGCAATTCTCACCGCTTGGATGAGTGGTTTTCCAGCCAGGAAGCGACGAGCCAGCTGGGCTTGGATCTCTGTCAGGTTGTAACTGCTGTCCGTCTCCTGTCCCTTCTTTAGGGTGTAGTGGCAGTGGGAGAGCACCAGGGGGAGTAGTTGCCTCTCTGGGTGACAGAGGGCCAGCTGAGTGTCTGATATTCCCTCCAATTGCACACTGTAGTCACTAGAAAAACAGGAAAAGAAGAAAATCACCATGGATTATCTCTTAATTTATCATAAAAGGGCTTTAAAATATTGTCAATTGGGTCTGTGGAGGGTCTTCACTGAGAAAAACTGTTTAAAATGAGCTGCAAATCCGGCATCTCTAGCCTAGCAAGATAGCTGCTATGCGATTCTTAAAGTTTGGTTGTGCTTTGTCTGTGTTCTAATAATGTATGAATCAATATGTCAACAGGTTGCTAGCATTATGAGGCATCATTAAACCATAATTTCAATTATCGTTGTTTTCAAGGTTCTCATTAGGCCTTAAGTCAATTTATCAGTCTGACAATAGAAAATAAATTGACTTTTTTGGCACATGAAACACCTTTGATTTTTCACTATATGACATAGTCTTTGTGCTACATTTTTTGCTAATGCTGTGACTGCTAATTTGCAGTGATCGGATTAGCCAATCACAAAGAGACTTACTTTTAGGTATAGGTATAGGAGAAGTTTAATGGAGTTGGAATTTCCATGTAAACTTCACATGAATGAAGCCTTGAGAGTGGCCATCATACACACCTGTGTTCTTGTTTATTGAGCTTCCTGGCCCCCGTCACCAGACTGTTGTGGGTGTTTGACAGGCAGTCCACCAGGGTTCGAAGGCAGGACCCGGGTCCTCGGCGACACGGTACCAGGAAGTCCCCAGAGCTGTCCATCGTCAGCTCTTTCTCACACAGCTTCACCTCCAAACCCAGGTCTGCTGCTCAACGTGCACACATAGCAGTGAGTGTTTTGCCCACGACGTATTACCTATGCAACCTCTATTACAAATACTGTACGCGTATAAAAATGCCTTGTGAGTTGATGCTCGTGGGCGCTTACAGTCGTGGACCATTTCCAGTCTGAGACAGTTCCACACATCGATGAATCTCTTCACGCGCTCCGACACCACCTTGCTCTGATGTCCTATCAGCGACAAAATAGGGTGTCGTAAATGTGTGTGTTTGTAAGTCATTGGTTACCCGTGTCACGTTATACACTTCAGCTATGGCGTTGAGGGTAGCTGATGTCACCTGCAGGTAACCGATGCAACATCTCGGCAATGCTCTGGGATTTCGTGTCCGATGACGCCAGGGGAAATATTCTCAGAAGGTCCGACTGTAATGCTGCCAGCTCCGGGAGGTGCTGTAACTGTCTGACACAGGATATCTGAGAGATGTATAACAGACACATAAGAAATACGGAATAAGCCCTCCTTCATTGACATCGTCACAAACAGGATCACTTAAAGCAAAACTTAGAGCCTTGGCCACGGCGTGAAAAACAACATGGATACCTTCTCCAGAAAGAGGACGAGCAGGGGCAACTTGCTTCGTCCTTGGTCTTGTCCGAGCAGCTGAGAAAAGCGCTCCACCGTCAAGGTCTCGGGAAGGCTCCAGAAGGCCGAGTGTTCGGTGGGACAATCAGAGGGCAGAGACAGCAGGGGCCCGGGGTCGGCGTAGAGCAGACGCATCAGGGGACTCCCTACCAGGGTATCGTCCGCAGTGATACTCTCCCGGGCCACTGCCAGCTTCCCTTTCAGATTCTACGAGGAGAATGGGAGATGGTAATCTCTGTTAATTAAAGAGTCAACAAACACAGATATAAAATCTGAGAAACAGCACCACCTGGTGAAACATGGTGGTTATTACAACGGCTGTTCCTGTTGTGTACTGGGTAATGTCCCTTGCCACGCAAACTATGGCGAGCTCTGAGTATGTTGGTGACTGTATACATACTGTGGTGTCCATGAGGTAAGATTTTTTTTGGCGTTTGGTTACTTTTAAAGTATTGTCTTACCTGAAGTACCGGGTCGATGACAGAATCACACACACGCCTCTCCCACTGTGCCCGTCCCTGTCTGCTTGTCAGGTCTGGTCTGGCCTCACGCAACCCTTTGTCAAGAACATATCACATAAACACGCGTCACATAATTGTTCAATGGTTGTATTTTGTTGACGTCAGGAAAGTGTTGGACGAGAGATGCTATGTCGTTACTAGGGGTGCGGGGAAAAAACCCGATTCATGCAAGTATCGGGAATCTTAGAATCTTAGAATTTCTTTTTATAAAATCGCACAAACAATTGTAATATTGTATCACAATTTTTACATCATCGTAATATTTACAGAATCACAATACATATCGTATCGGCACTCAAAAATCTTTGTAATATCGTATTGTGCGTCCCGTGCCGATTCCCGTCCCTAGTCGTTACCTGGGGTAACCTCCGTGCACCTCGCGAGGATCAGATGGGCTGTCACGGCGGTGTCGTCTGTGTTCAGATCCAGAGTGCGTCCCAGCGTTGCCACGTCCTGCTCCAGGTGACTCCACAGGAAGGCCACGACATCAGGTGGGGTGGGATGCACCATGCCACGGACAGCCTCAAATAATTATAATTAAAATACAACTTGATTTATACAGCCCTTTTCAAAACCCACGTCACAAAGTGCTTGAAGATACAATATGCCAGATTTGTGATTTCAAGCTAGCTAAATGTTTAAAAAAAACACTCCCCTCCCTCTCCCTACACCCACCCTAAAAAAAATGTGAAGAAAAAAACGTAACATGAGAATGCTCTGCACTGCTGCAGAGTCGGAGCAATTAACCTAGATTCCCGCGGCCTTAAAGTTAGCGTATATACAGGACAGAATGTGTTTTAGAGCACAAACAGATAAGAATCAGGTTTACAAACAGTAAAATCGCAATAAAAGCAAACAACACAACACTTTGGGTCACTTCTCACCTGGAGGTTTCGAACGCCCCCCTGCAGCATTGCGAGGTGGGTAATCAGACGCAGGACGCAGGTCTGGGCGGGTGTCATCTGTCGTTCTGGGGCCTCTGATCTCCGACGGGCCTCTCCTAATATGTGCCCTGTCCGAGTTTGATCTTCCAAGCTTGTACACAGAATAATGCACACAGGTAGATTTTCGGTAAAAAAAAACAACACACCAATATAACAATAAATAAATTGTGTGTGTGTGTGTGTGTGTGTATTTGTTTGCTACCTATCAGCCGAGCGTTGAAACCCAATTACTGGGGAGTGATTTTGGCCTCCCACCGGTATGCCACAGTCTGGGCATTTTGATAAGGCCACGGGCCTTCCACACTGTCAGACAGTTCAGAAAGACAAACACATGAAAACTAACCAAAACTAAGAACCTAAACGGCATGAAATAATTTCACTGAACATATCTTACCTCCCCAACAAAGCAAGGATGTCCATTGGCACAGACTGCAAATAAGTGATACATACAGTATAAAAATACGGGACACGATGTAACACACTGTAGCCCAGCCCTAGGATCAAAACTATGTCCACAGGTTATAATGCTTACCAAACTTGTGCAGCTTTCCTTCTCTGCTAAGCCACTGACGGGCTTCATTGGTGTGATCGTCTGGCATGGTCGGCAGGAAGAACCGCTGAAAGGTGAGGTCATATGTATTTCTACGCAAGCACTTTTCCGATGATGAAACCGGCCGATCAGCGTTAATAGACAGCGATGAGGGAGGCAGTGAAACCTTAAAGGACGATCCTGTCCTGGGTGCTCAAACCATCATAACAAGAGCATCCTGTGCCAAAACAGCCGTCGAAATCACTTCGTTGTTCCGATTCTGCATTTAGCGCGAGCGCTCTCGCTCGTCACGAATGTAAACGATAGCAGTAGCACACTGGTCTTTGTGATAAGACATTGTAAAGTGTGTACAGTACTTGGATGGCGATTCACAAACTCCGTACAGACGCGACCGGCATGGTAACAGGTGTTTCAGTGAAGCCAGGAGATGACCGTTATGACGGTTTGATCACCCAGACCGGTATGGTCCCTTTTTAACCTTACCGTAGCACTCTGAGTTTGGAAGGCGATCTGGTGCAGCGGAGCCAGCAGAGGGTTTCCACTGAGCAGTACAGAGTCTTGGTGGACCAGGAGCTCCAACAGGGCGCGCCTCCCAGATGGAAGCCCCTGGCCGATGGAGAGAGCCGAACCGGGGCCCCCGATCTGATTGGACAAAATGGCGTTGCAGAATGCCTGGAAAGCCTCAGGCATCGGGTCTTTCAGGATGTCTTGCAGTATTCGTGTCTCCTGTATATGATGTAATGCAGGGGGTGGGACGGATCAACAGTTTAGAACCAATGTGATTTGTGGAAACACACGTACATCAAGGATGAATTTTAGAAGTGGATTATACTACGGTGACCTGTGGAGAGGGGCGGAGCTTGAGGTCGGGTGATACACAACGGCAGGTCACTTGTCTGAACAAGGCGAGGGCCAGGAGAACATAGGCTTGAGTGCCTCTCTGTTTCTGCGAAGAGAGCATTACAATGGATGTGCTGTGAATTGTTGTGAGCGATTGTAAGAAATGGAGAACAGACAAATAACACGATATAACAAGCATAATGTTTGAATGTTTCAACTTTGTGCTCATTATTTTGTTCATTTGGTCATTTTTTCATTATTTAGTTTTTAATTACAGAACCAAAAAATGGAAGTCCCGGTTTCTAAATTGTTCTCCTTGTTCGCGTTCATCACAATCCAATGTTGTCTCCTTTTTTAATCTGTTAAACCAAAAAATGCAAAATCATCAATCAATCAAAATAATCAATAATAATGATCTTACCTGTAGTTCTCTCTGAAGAGCATTTGTTCTTCGCTCCAGTAGCGCCTGGGCAACGGTGTCCCGCAGGGCCCTGTACAGGGGACTGATACACAGGAACTGGTCCACTTCCAGGGGAATCAGCGTCTTTGGCGCAAAACAGTTCACAATTTAGCAAATTGGGTTAAACAATCAAAATGTGTATTGGTGACAATGAAAAAGACAGCAATATAATACAACATCTACAAATAGCATAGTATTTTAAAACTATTATCTTCTCATTTCCTTTGTACATACATTTATTTCACCAAATCCTTAAAGGACAACACCAGTCTGGGTGATCAAATCATCGTAGCCGTCTCTCCTGGCTTCACTAAAACATTTGTTGTTGTGGCAAAAAATGTTTGTGGCAAAATCACTTCCTTGTACCGATTCTGCCGAAGAGCATGGTCTTTTCAAATCAATGTCGGTCAGTACGGAGTTTGCGGACAAAATCACAGTGAATCACCTTACAAGTGCTCACAAAAAGTCTTATCACAAAGATGGTTTGATCACCCAGACCGGTATTGCCCTCTAAGTTTTTGTCGCTTTGGATAAAAGCGTCTGCTAAATGCGCTAAATGTAAATGCTAAATGTAAATGTAAGTGGTCTTTTCTTCCAAAAAATGATCAGGGTTACGTTCAACGACGCTATATGACATAGAGTGTATAGAAGAGAGTGGGGGGGGGGGTGTTCACCTGAAGTCTCAGCACCTCTGGAGGGAAAACCCATATCCAGCGGGGGTCTCTCATGAGGGCCAGGATGAAGTCCCTGTCGGCCTGCCTGTGCAGGGCTCTGAGCAGGTAGACCCTGTACCAGTCGTTACCGCGGTAGTCCAGCACCGCCCGCACCTGCTGCAGGTACTGCTCATACTCACGCCGCTCCTCGGAGGTTGCTGAAGACAAGAGCACACCGAATTGTATTTACACCAATAATGTTTGGCAACATCTTTGGACGAATTGAACGGCAATAGAATAAACTAATGTAAAAAAAAATGAAAAAAATGGGACAATGCACAGTAAATGTGCTGGATTATAACATACAAAAGAACAGAATGCAGTTAGATTTAGATACAGTATGACACACACACATACAGTATATATATGTGTAACAAGAGCATCCTGTGCCATGGGCAGTTGGTCAGTTGAGAGAGATAAAGAACAGCTCATGAGTCCCCACCCCGGGTCGTGAAGGTGTGTAGCATGTGCGCTGCGGTGGCCAGACACAGCCGTAGCCTGGCCGTGTTGAGCAGGAACTCGGCAGGGTCTGCCTGTCTGTCTGGGGTCTGCTTCCGGGCCAGCCTGCCCAGGAACCGGCCCTCCTCCTGCCACCTTCTGCGTGTCCCCTGAGGCGTCTCCATCTCTCTGACCTCGGAGCACAGCAGGGAGTCCTGGAACAAACGCCACGGTGTTAACGGGGGCTCGGGCATTTTGCCTTAAACAAAAAATGTTGCCCTGGAAATTGGGTTGACATGGGGGCAAAATGGGCAAAATGAAGAGTTAACTTCTGTATTGTTACGATTTTCCCTTTTTCATTGGAATCATTGAATATCGGTCATAAAACATAGAAGGCCTAAGCGGGGAGATGAATGGTAATAGGTGGACAGGGAGAACTGGTGCAGGTGCAGTCATGGTAAAAAAAGAACACATGTAACGAGTTGGTTTCCCTTAGTGACCTGGAAGCAGTTGACGAAGAGCAGGTAGAGGCCGGTCCGGTCTCCTCCCCGCAGGACGTTGTCTTCCAGGTTCTTCAGGTAGTTCTGGATGTGAACCTTCACCTCGTCAAAGCTGAGCCATTGATCGAGTTGAATTAGTGTGTCAATTACTGTACATCAATGATAATGATAATGCTTATTTTAATAATAATAATAATAATAATGATGATGCTAATAATAATAATAATGAACAATGAATAATCAATAATGAATAACGAATAATGGAGAACACATAATGAATGATGAATAATACATAATGGTAATAATGCAAATTAATGCGAATGCAAATATGTACACGTCATTTGTCATTTCTCGTACTGTTTGTAAGTTTGTTGCTATCTGATGCTCAACCTCAATGAGACAAACCTGAACAAATAAAGGTTCAATAATACAACAACAACAACAACCAAAAAAAGGAGTATTTCTGAACTACAGAGGTACGGAACGGTACCTGTACTGCAGCAGGAGCTTCGGCAGAACAGAGCGGACCACCGGGCTGTTGTCCACACACTCCAGGAAGGGAGAGAGCTCTCTGGTCTTGTAAACATCTCCTGCGAGACCACCCAACACATGATTGTTCATGAAGGACACATTCTACTGCGATACAATAATACCAATAACGCTACTACTAATAATAACAAGGTATTGATTACAATCTCCAACGCCGTTGTCATTTATTTGGTTGGACCATTAAAACAAACTGGTTTTCGTGACAGTTTTGCACTACCGACCGTGGGCCGAGATGAGCAGGGAGAAGAGCAACTCCACCACCTCCCCCGAGGGACTCTGGTCTTCAGACAGGCAGAACCGGGACACCACCTCCAGGAAGAAGGAGTTACAGGAGGCCCGCATCTCCGCCTGCTGCTGGAGAGCAGCCCTTCGGAGTGACAGCAGATTTTATTTGATTTTATTGAAATATACAATTATACGTACAATGTCTGACATTGTATGTCAGACAAGCAGCAAATAAAATGCACAGATAAATCCAAAAATTGGTTGAAATAATGTGTGTGTGTGTGTGTGTGTGTGTGTGTGCGCGTGTGCGTATTTATGTGTGTGCGACGTGTGTGTATAATTTGTTCAGGAGAGGAAACCTGGTTGTATTCAATATTATATATTATATATTATATCTATTTGCAAATACATAACCTTGAGTAACTTCATAGTTATTGTCATTTAAATGTGTCATTTTCACTCTACACAGTGCTTTCCTGAGCAGCACTGATACGGTTCTGCCATTGGCTACACACCTTTCCACACACTCTGTAGGTGTGACATGTGACATGTGGAAAAACGAAAATGACACGTAAAGTCTATTAAGCCGATTGATGCGAAAATTAATAGGAGTCACAGCAAAGCAATATGGTTTAAAGGTTTGAATTCCAGATTCCAACACATACTCGACAACGGGTGAGACAGTTAGCTGGGGGTCCGGTGGCAGGTCTGCCCTGCATTTGGGGCAGAACCGCCGGTCCGTCCGGATGCACTGCTGGAGGCACGGCAAGCAGATGACATGCGCACACGGCAGGAGACATGGGTCCTTCAGCTGGGACAGGCACACAGGGCAATGCTGGCCGTACCTTAAGAAAAAGACGTTGATCATGTTCCATGTGTGTGTATATTTATTGTGAACATATTCACAGAATAACCGAACCCGTAATACAGTAATTTTGTAGTCATGATCCTGCCCCAAACGCCTTTGCACTTGTTGTTCTCGTTTGTCAAATTCCTGGTTTACTGATTATTGATTACTGATTATTGATGTTCATTTGTGTTTTTGTGATTTCACTTCCCCAGTTTCTGCCCGTGGTTATCAGTTATATTTGTTCGCCTGTGTTTGTAGGCAAGTGTGTGTAATATCGTCCTTGTGTTCTATTCTCTGTGTTTATTTTGGATACCAGTAAACTTCTCTTTACCTGCTTTTAGTTTTGGGTTTATTTGCGAGTTCTATCCCCGCGGTTCGGTTCACCCCTTGCCTTGACCCAGCGGCAATACATGGTTGACCCGACGGCAATACGAGTGGCTACTGATGTTGTCTAACCTCAGGGTCTGGCTGGTGGACTCCTTGTCGTACGAGTTTAGGATGTGGATGAGCCGCTGCAAGGCGTCCGCGTTCCTGAGGTCAGGTGACTCCTGCATCAACTGTTCATGAGAGAATACATCAGTACAACATGGACGACACGGGCCCCCGTTTACAGGAGATCAACATCTACAGTCAACCACAACTGGACAACCGCCTCAGCCTGTTTACACGTAGGGGGGAGTTCACCAGGGATCCCCGCTTGATATGCGCACGCCCCACATCCATGGCTCTCGTACAGCCGCTCCTGCACGTTTAGAAAACCGCTCTCTTCGCATTTACGTTCTCACAGCCATATTCAATTTGCGATTCGGAGAGACATTTCAAAGCGCTAACGTAAACAAGGCCATGGTGGTATTTAGTATTTGACTCACACGCTGGAGAAGGCTGCAGTGTTTTAGCGCCAGGTCCTTCTGTCTAGCGTCTCCGTGTGGGGCCTCCAACAACACTCTCTGGATGAAGGCTGCAATGACCAGCATCCCGCACCACGTTGACCTAGAAGGACATGGGCGGTTATGGGGGTGTGTCTACAGGTGGTCCAAACCATCGAGGAGTTTTCTTCGATCTTACGAAACCATATTTAAAGCCCCGAAATGGGATTTTGGTAAAAGTGTTGTTTCTCAGAATACTACAGAAGAATGTAGTCTTCTGTTGTCTTATTCCACATTTGTTTGGATCTTGTTGCAAAGACCTACTTGGGAAATCTGATGGCATTTGATGAGAGAACACAGTTGTATGTATCAGTTTGTTTTCATGACTGCATTCAAACTTCAGGGGAAATCTGACAAATTGATAGGCCTACAGGGATGGTAGCTACCTCATGGAGTTCAGATGTTGCAGACAGCCAGGCCCACAGAGGGCGCTGTAGCTGTGACTGAAAGCTCTCTCTAGGCATGGCTGCAGGAGCTCCACTCGACGCACAAACTGTTTGCACTCTTCCAGCGAAGTCACATTCAGCAGCTTGGTTTTCTCCACACAGATCCCCAGGGCTAAAATGTCCTCGATCTTAATACAAAGAAATGTCATGTATGTTTCTGACATATAACAGCTCCAGAAGCAATCCAATGCTACTGAATGAATATTTCTGTCAAATAATATTTCTGTCAAATAGGTTCACATTTCCCGACATACATGCAGTTGGGAGAACTCATACAAACGTTAACTTTTGAAAATGATTATTTTGAAAATAATGATGAGACGTTTTTTTGAAAAAGTAGACCGTAGACCTCACCATTTCCGTGGGATCCCTCTTGGTGCCCAGCTGATAGACCTCCGATGCGAGTTGGTCCTGGAGCAGCATTGTGTGGGACAGAGTGTGCAGTCTGGTGGCGTAATGTCTGGCCGCGGCCATCACCCAGGCAGGGGAGCGGTGAGACGACGTGCCAGTAGACCGCCGGAGCTCAGACACGCAGCGCGACACGGCCTCGGTGAACATCTACGTCGGGAAAAGCGGAGAGAGACCCGTGGTTAGTCGTGGTTTTGGAGTTTGGAAGAAGATCCAATGAGAAATACATCCTGGGGGGTATTTCCTCATATCGACATCAAAGTACCCGTAGCTCCGCCTTCGTGGTGATCTTTAACGAGAGCAGCAGGAAGTCATGGAGGAAACGCTGGCTGTACTCCTCTTGCTCCTGCTCAGACAGCTTCTGGAGGTGACCGCCCGGCCGGCTGTTGTCGAAGGCGCTTACAAACTGCTGAATCCTCGACGCGCTGTCGTCGTTCGTCACTGAGATCCAAGCACATATAGAGGGGATCATTTTATTTTAACAAATATTTTAAGTTCACAATGTTTTGTCTCTTTGTTGTTATCGTGGGTACTCATTCAAGAGTCTACCGTCTAATAATAACGACGAACAAACAAACAAACCAAAGGTGTCTGGTTCTGATTGGCTCATATTAGTGCCAGGTGACCGGGTCACTCGCCGTAGTTCGTATGGCAAAGCATAATTATACGACCCTAATTTTAGCCAATCAGGAAGAACAATTTGTAAGGACTTGTGTCTCAATGTTTTGATCTCAACGTAATGCAATCTTGTCACAAACAAACCTGGAATGAATTCAGACTCGTCCCACAAGCTCTGGAGGTACAACTTGATGAGCCAGCTGAAAGGCGCTTCGCAGGGTTGCTCTTCACCTCCCAAAACAACCGAACCTTGCACCAATATCTCCCGCTCTAACGTGCTACACGTGGCGATAGAAATAGAACAACCAAAACAAACGGAAGGTATTTGTTGACTGCAACTCGGCTTGACCAATGGAACACGGCCACGATGAGGAAACCCCCCCCGCCCCACCACCAGTTACCTGGGCGTCTGAGGAGGCGTTAGGTCGAGTATCTGTGCGTCGGAGAAAATGTCTAACCACAGTCCCGTCAGGCCCGGACCCAGCCGGCCGCCGAGGAGCAGGTCGAGGTTGGCGCCCCTGTCCAAGACCTCTACCACGCTGGCCAAGACAGGCGTGACGTGGGACTGAAGACAGCGCCACAGGGTATGTCTGGAAGATGAAGAAAAAAAAACGTTGCCATCTAATCTTGAAAAATACAATGCGGAAATACACGTTCCGCATTATTAGCTTTGGCTGTGAATAACAAAAGAGTATTTGCTTGAAAAGGAAAGTAAGTGTGCATGAACGCGATGTCAAGTTGACCCTATTTTACCGTAGGGTGCCTCCCTCTTGCAGAGCCTGGCGCTTCCTGACTTCGGCGTTCAGCCACTCTGCCGGTGAGACCTCGGTCTCCTCTTTCAGTGCCAAGGCCCGCGCCAATCTGCCTAGCAACACCTCCTGGAACCGAGCTGCAACATACTTCAGTTTACTGTATATGCACAGCGTATGAATGTACGTATTTTAGGGCGGTTGTTTTATGTCTAGACTGGAAACCAGAATCAAATGAATAAAAACGTATACTATTATTATTATTACCGTTTGTGTCATCTTGGCAGTTCCCCAAGAGACTGAGGAGTGTGTGCATGCGTTCCATGCTCCTTGATGCCCGCCCACTGGGATCCCTCAACAGGCCCACCGCCTTCTGAACACAAGACCTCACCAGGGACAGGCCGTGGAGGTAAGCCACCGGGTCCTGCACACAGTCGACAGACACAGTCGCAGGATGTTTGGACAAACTGTGAACACCTGCGGTATGTTAGCGGCACGGCCGTTAGTTATTCCTACCTTTGGATCTTTGTCCTCTTGTGTGTTTTGTGTCGTCCTCTCCATTTCTTCTAGGAGATTGAAAATTCGATTCGATATTTAGGTAAAAAAATACAAGAATATTTTCCTGGAGTACGTCATTTAGATTTAGTTGAATATAAATGCAAATTCATATTCCCGGGAACAATCATACAGTTAAATAAAGGTACTACTAATAACTCATTGAGCATTTTATACCAGAAGCTTCAGGGTGAAGTAGTTTGCTAATGGGGGTGGCACAGAAAGCCGACAAGTTCAAGCTCATGTCTTCCGTGTCCCTGAGGTCATCGATGTGCACCGAGTGCCAGATTCCTTTGAAGCAAAAAGAAATACATCAAAAGGATAAGGATGAGGTAGGCAGCTATCCTGACACATCCTTGACATTAAAATAAGACTAAGACTGGACACAGTGCAGTGTTGCAGCACCAGCCCCCCTCGTTAAATACGAATGTGTCTTTGTTAAATGTGTCTATTTCAAACCGTACTGTCAGGTCGTACTTCCACCAACTATTCACTGACCTCCCTGGAAACCGATGTACTGAGACCCACTGGGGATCCTGGACAGCTTGGCAATGAAAACCACACAACAGGCACGGTGGTCCAGTGACATCAGGTAGTTCATGGTGCAGTACCTGAATAGAGACACAGGGTTACCAAAATGCATCCTTTTTTTTCTCGTGAAAATGAAAAGCATGTTGATTATCTGATTATCTTCTAGAGCCTGGCTTGAGTCCTACTTTGCAGAAGCTATGAGCTCATCACTGCAGTGCTCCTCAAGATCCATTTGAACGATTAAAATGTGAGGTGAGGGCTCGACGTCTTCCAGAAAGCTCCTGAAACATATAAAGCAGTGTAAGTAGTTAGATGTTCTTCACCAAAAAAAATGAAGCGACACTCCATACAAAACGTGGGAGTGACGTACCGTATCTTGCTGTAGAATGAGGCCTCTGTGTCAAACTGGTGTAGGGAGAGCAGCAGGAATCTATCACCCTGCAGGCCGAGGACATGAGCTACTGTCCTTACGTCTGATCTGGTCAGCAAGCTGGAGAATGTAGTGACCTGGCAGAAAAAGAAGAGCAGAAACAAGAAATTAAAGTCTTTTAAACTATTTTTTTTTAAATGATGAGAAAATAAATTGAAAAAACTGCATCTCTCAGGATGTTACCTCAAGGAACCTGCTGGACTCTTGTTGTGTGTTCAGGTGATTTTCCAGGAAACCCTGGAGGGAGTGATGACGCTGTTGCTGGAAATACATTCTCAGAAGTCTCTCGTTCTCAGAATTTGACAAGTCTGAATGTTTAAGTCTCAGCACAGAATCTGGGGTGGCACAGTTCAACAGAAAGCATTTGGCCAATTCCAACACCTCTTCTTCACTGTTGACGGCAGCCTCGGCACTGATTTCCTGCTCTGTCCCTTCCCCAAGCTTTTGCGGAACAGTTTTTTCTCCTGAGTTTTCATCCAGCATCTCCACGGAGACGTCGTCTATCTTCTTCACAGATTCACCGATATGCTGGTCTTTGTCAATCACCGTATCCATGGCATCAACATCTGCAGTAACTTGTTTGTTTGTGTTTGCTTCAAGCAGCTCTTCTCTTTGTTGTCCCACAGAATTGTCCAACAGTGTTTGTGGTCTTTTTTCCAAGGCTTGCAACAAAGCACTGGCACACGCGTCATCGTGAAAGCCAACAAATACGTCAGACAGTGTGAAATCTTTTGAGGCGTGCCCCAAAAAGTCCTTCACCCATTCCTTAAGTTTCTCCAGGACCCCGCGTTGCCATGGTGTCAGATCCGTACTCCTGCCCACTCTGTGCTTTTCAAGGCGATTGATGAGGGGCACGGGGAAGTGTTCATAGACCTTCTTCTGGTCTTCCACTACAATGAGCCTGAACCTCCTGTCGACACGGCATTTGACTCTGTGTGAGCCGAGACCCAGATCTACATACTGTTGCTGACTGAGGTAAACATAGTATTGGTTCAAGGCATCGTACAAGCTTTCGTAAAGATTCTGCATGTTCAGGAGAATGACTGTGCGCCCTGTTTCCATGCATGTCTTCACACGGTTCACATTTCGGCAAACTTGGGAGTATTCTTGGTCCTTGGGAAATCCTGAGCCAAACACGATCTCAGGGGGAACTTGGTCTCCATTTGCAAAGATATGCTGTTGAAGCATATAGAGAGCTGCATTGTTAGTGGTGAGCAAAAGGAGATACCGGTTCTCATGGCCGCTGTCACAATCCAGATTATTTTTTATCATTTGCAGGGCACTTGGCCTGGGAACTTCAGAGAGGTTTTCAAAAACCTCATGGAAAAACATGAGAGGGTCAAAATTTTCTGGTTGTCCACTGAAGTTGTGCAAGATTGCCTCCACTAATTGCCTGTCATCTGGCTCTTGTTGCGAGCGATTGACGATAGAAAAAAGCATTTTCACAAGGCTGTAGTAGTCTCTCAGCCCAAAGAACTGATTCTTTGCTGTCTTCTTACAGATCTCCAAAAAGGCCTTTGCTAAAGGTGGGAAGAGGTGTTTGATTTTCAGAAATACTGAATCTGAGGATGAGCAAATCCCTTTAGCGGTTGTCACAAGTTCCTTCTCACTGGGATCCCATCTGGACACAAATATTCCTCTGTTCATCTTGGCTGGGTCAAGAGCCCAGTTTGAGATACCAACAAATCCAACTTTCATGTGTGGATCAGGTCTGTCATTGTCAATGCAACCATCCTCGAGGAGAGGATGAAGTGTCTTCAAGGGCATCTGAGGGGAGTCTTCTGCTAAGCCAATCTCATCCAGCACCACAACTGACACATACTCATCCATGTTTTTATCCTTCTGGAAACGAGCACAGTTCTTGAAGGTCCCAATGATACCCTCAGGACTCGAGTATGGACTGCATTGGAAGGAGACCATGTGGACCTGTTTGAGCTTCCTGAACAGTTCACAGTGTGAGTTCTGTCCCTGCATGGCATCAGAAACAACTGTCTTAGCCAGGGACTTGGAGCTCCCTGGTTTGCCAACTAGAAACAGTGGGATCTTGAGTTCAATGCAAATCACCATGAGAAACACATTTTCTTTCAGGGCTGCATTTTTGGCTATTGTTTCTCTTGTCTGTATGTTTCCAAGTAAGAAGTCTTGACAGGCTGAAATCTCTTGCTGTAATGCCTCTGCAGAGCAGAGAGGCTTTGGAAAGTGTTTGCAAATGTGGGAGAGGTAAGGTTTCGTCAACACAAGAGATGGGTAGTAGCAAACCCCAACTGCAAGAACCAAGCACCTCAATGCCCTGTCTGGCATTTTGAGATGTCCTAGATTTTGGAAGTCACTGCCATGCTTGTAGAACCAGATCAAGACATTCATTGACCTTTCCACATCTCGCAGACTCACAAAGCTGCACTCATTTTTTTGATTCCGCATGTATTGTTGTGAGGCTGCCAGCACATTTGAAATGATGTTCTTACAAACCACTGGCAAATTATTGCTGTCCACTTTTCTTTGGACAATCTGCTCGATGTAGGAAAGTTCAGTGGCATCACTTAACTGACCAAAATCCCACACTAGCGAAGCCATGCTTGGAGGTAGAGGATGGACTCTGTACACAAGCTGCCTCAGCGGGACTTTTCCAAGACGGTCTTCTGTTTCTTCTGCCTTCACTCTGTAGCCTAAACCTGCACGTTCCAAACGTTTCACCATTTCAGGTGTATGTTTTCGGTAAGGATTGCAAGCAGCAATTATTTTCAAGCCACTGTCTGACTTCAGAGGCTTTCCTTGAACGGTCTGATCACACAGGATTTCCTTGATGGCAAAAATGGCCTCTGTGGTGTTGGCTTCATCAAAGAATAAAATTGTGTCAAGTTTGTTTGTTCTGAAATTCTTCTCAGCGAGAATCTCTGCTTCCCTCACTCTTCTGTAGATCATCTCAGCTGTAGTTCCACCATGAACTTTAACAAGTTTCATGTTTTCGAGTTCTCTTCCCTCTTTCTGCAGATCGCAAAGGAAGCGGACTAGTCGAGTCTTTCCACAGCCAGTCTCTCCCATGATGATGACAGGAATTCCACAACGAAATCTCATGTGAATGGCCAGCATTTTCATCACATTGTCAGAGGTGAGCTCATATGTCGGGTCTGGATCAAAATCTCTGTTCTTGCTGACTTTGTTGGCACCAACAACGCGTGATATCCGCATAATTTTTTCCTGCCGCTCTAGCTGGTCAAAGTCTTCAGTGAGGCAGATATGTTGGCGTTCTAAACCTTGAAAAAGTTTCTGCGTCATTACATCTTCAATTAGCACCTGCTCGCTGTGGAGATCGACTGCATCAAATGTGTTTCCCCTCATACATTTCTTCACGTAAAAGCCAAGGAAAGACATTGAAAAGTGGTCTGCATTAAAGAAAATGTATGGATGGGCTTCACGCTCCCAATGCTTGCGTATGGTCAGACAGGCTAACATGTCATCCTCAAGATTGATGTTTTGATGAGGAGTTGAGTCCATCGATGGTGAAGCGAAATCCCGTGCCATGAGAATCATGAACTTCACAATGAAATCCTTGAAACCAGGCAGTTGGTCGGCGAGAAATTCTCGATCACAGAAAACAGAGTTCTCACAATCTTTGAGTTGCACATTAAGGAACCATGAGAAATTCTTCAACTCCGCCCAAGATGGGTCAAGCATTCCACAATTGGAAAGGAAGTATTTCAGGCAATCTTCAGGATTGCCCTCCACATCCTGGTACTTGAATGGATCCAGGTTTTGTTTGCTGTTGAAGAGCTTTAAAAACTGATAGGGTCTCTGAATCCCTTCGCTGACAAATTCTTCTTTGTCCATGAGTGGGTCAACGTCCCTCCTTTGTAGCATTTTCGGATCATCCAACAGCAAACGGTGCACCTCCTTAGGAGTTCTGCACTGGATGGTCGGAAGAATGTCAAGAAGTTCAAGTTTCACCTGTGGGAAAATCAAAAAACAAATCAACCCACAAATCCCAGTTCTAGTTACATATATATATATTGGCCACCCAATTGTAGGAAGCCCTTAGGCAAAGAAGTAATGTAGATAATATTACCTCCTTTGATCGGTTAGGACAAGGCTTGCATGGTTTCAGCACCTCGATCATGAATAGGTGAGTTAAATTCCTTCTCCACACGGTTCCTTGGCTGTCACACAAACAGCGTAGAACTAGCAACTGGAACAGGAATTCTTCCAGACCAGAGTTGACCTAATAATGTTCAAATGGAAACAGAGATATCAAACAGTTGAAATGAAGTTGCCAAATGAAGTTCTCAATTCATTGAGTATTCAGAAAAGGTCTGTTATGGACTCACTGCTGCGGTGTCAATGTGAAGAAGAATAGGATCCTGCTCTCTCGTAGATGCTAGTCGGTCTGACAGAGTCTGAATAATTGAGTCTATATCAATGTGTGGTTCAATCAATCTGATTGTGATCTTCTGGGCCAGAGAAGACTTCTGCTGAAACTTCTGGAACAAACGGTCCACATAAAGGGATTTCCCTGCAAATAGAAAGAAATTAATTATACATTTTATTTCTGTGTCCTCTAGAATTAGGACTACTGATGATCGCTGAAACAAGAATATTCTTACCAACTGCTGGACGTTGAGAGGATACCACCCAAACGGACAGTTTTTTTGGAGATATCATTGACACAGGACTGTGCATATCGGTGACGGTGAAGTGGTGGTGGATATACCTCCTGGAGGTTTCGGCCGTTAAAGTCACTCCTGCCTGAACTTTGTGATTACTGAAGAAGGACGGCACATATCTGTGCTGGTGCTCCAGGGGACTGACGATCACCAGCCGATAGAGGACCCTGGCACATCTCTCCAGGAGGTCAAACAGCTCCCCGAGGGCCACGCTCACTTCGTAGCCCAGCAATCCGGGGTTGACCAGAGAATAAATCCTCTTCTGGCTCACTTTGGAGCCCTGACCCAGAGCGCGACGAAGAAAGATCTCCACCTCCTCCTCGGTGGTTGCCTCCCTGCAAAGCAGCACCTCGTCGGTGGATGGCAGAGGCTGCCCTGGGCTGTACGCGTAAAGCGACAGTGTCGTAGGGAAAACCTCTGTGGCAGGACACAGTACTAGGTTGGGTTTCCCCTCCTGAAGGGCACTTGGCAGGTTCCTGGAGATGTGCTGCTGACTCATACCAGATAGGCAGGAAAGAAAGCATGCAAGCGTGGAGATGTCCAAGTGCTGCTGAAGATGCTGTGGCATGTTGTCCTTGAACTCTCTCCACAGATCCTCCATGCTATTCGTTTTTTCACCATCTTCACTTTTGTTCAAGCGTGAGCAATCCATGACCTCATCATCGTTCACTAGTGTGTCGTCTTCATCCTCTGAGGAAAACTGGATCAAATCCTCAACCAAACCCCTGACGCCTTGCTCCACATTTTGTGTCAGAGTCACACCTATTGCATTTTCAAAGGCAATTCTGATGTCAGGCAGGGTACAGTGGGGCTTTATGGGAGTCAGCAGATGCCATAGCTGTTGAGGAACCGGGGTCTGCCGGTGATACACACTGTGTATCCAGTGGCAAAGGTAGACCAGCTGCTCTGAGGTGAAGTGGTTCAACATTTGGAAGTTGGAGCGTTTTTCGCCGATAAACAAACACCATTCCTTATGGCAGATTTCCATGGAGCGACTAAGCTGTTGTAGCTCTTCCGTCACGTCCCCGTGGAACTCAATCAGTCTGCCCTCAAATGACAGGAAGCACACTTCGATACACGGCGGCTGCCGCTCTTGTAAGCAGTTGACCCTAGCATGCCATTCCCTGTAAAGCATGTTGCCTGACATTTGCATTTCAAGCAGAATTGAGGCCACTCTTTGAACACCTTCAAAGACCTGCAAAAACAGAAAGGGGGGGGGAACTCATGAAGTATGAATAGACATAAGTATAAATGTACACCACATACAATTCTAGCACACGTTAACAAAACTTGGTAACTTGGTCAAACACTAAAAGTCCTCTGACCTGTGTGAACCTTCTGACTTGATGTTTGCCGTGTTCTCCTTTGGAGGACATGAGCATGAGTTTGTTCTGCAGCTCCAGCAGCTCCTCAAGGCTGTAGCTCTTCTGTGTATGCTGGCCCTCATTCACTTTGACACACATGAGGTTCTGCAGACACCTCTGAGAAGTATGAGAAGCATAATGCATTTAAAATTAAACAAACGGGCCACGGAGACGGAGAGCTTTGCATCGTCATCATCACTATTGTCATTTGCTATTCACTATTTACTTGTCACTGAGCAGATGCTTGCCACATTGAACAGTGAATTCAGATACACGTCATTAAGGAGCATGCAAGAGGTTAGCACTCTCACTCAGCCTACTCTACAGGTAGGCTGTGGACATTAGGGATCAAACCCAGTACCTTTCGGCTTGGAATCAAACACCCTAAGACCTTTAGGATAGTGTCGAAGTACTCTAGAAATGATCAGAAGAAACATCATCATCACAACAACTCACCTTTTCTGTGTTTTCCTTGGACCATCCAATGTGATAAACTCCTGTTTCATTAATGGAGGAAGCCAGAGAGAGGGAAGACTGCTCCACAGACCCATGGGTCTCCTTCAGTCCCTTTAGCCAGCTCAACAATCGTGTAGAGTCCATCTGCAAGTCAAACCCATTGGCATCAATATCACTATGCTTGAGTTACAGTTGTTTTAACGTCGGCATTCTTAAAAAGAGGAACATTCGTACCAATTTATCTGGTAGTTTCTCGTCTCGATTCTGAGCTTCCCACACCGGTCGGGCACAGGCCATGAAGTCATGGAAACCAGCAGTGGGGGCGAGAGTGTAGAGCAGCGGTCCGTAGCCCATCACTGCATCATGGAAGTACGCCACCTGATCGATCTCTTTTTCGTTATCTCCAGCAGATATGGACGCCAGCTCGACAAACACCTTCACGTCGCCCATGTCTATTGTGGGAGCATGCAACATGCGGACATAATACAGAGCTTTTGGGTAGTTTATAGGGGTGTATGAACAAAATCGATTCACGTAGGAATCGATTACCTTCTGTGATTCTGAATCGATTCAAAACTTCGAAAAAATGTGTCTCTTTTCTTTTTCTTTTCTTTTGTCTTTGTGTGTTTACATTATTGCTCAGTTGATCAGTTGATATAACTTTTTCAAATATAAAAACTACATAATCTTATACACACTTTACTCTGCTTTCATGCCATCATTTGCCACACCGCCTTTCTTAGCGCACAGCGGACCGGAAAAGATCCTGAAATTAGCACCCCTATGTACTGAATCCAGAATCCATTTTGAATCGGGAATCGTTTTAAATCGAGAATCGTTTTAAATCGAGAATCGATTTTGAATCGAATCGTGACCCCAAGAATCGGAATCGAATCGTGAGATAGCGAAAGATTCACAGCCCTAGTAGTTTAATTTAATTGGACATATTGTAGAAAACTGAGAGAATTTATGCTCACTCTTTAGGTTCTCTTTGACCCAGGTGACCAGAGTGTGGCTTTTCAAGAACTCGTCCAGACACACGGTCTGCTGCTTTGTGACGGTGGAAAGTTGTTGCTGGGCACTGATCAGGTTGCTCGAAAGTGAATCAAGGGTCCTCTGTTTAAACGAGTCTTCTTCCTGTTGTGTAGATAACAGACGTACACATACATCCAGCCCAATGAAACACAATGCATGAAAACACAAACAAAACACTGAACCAATGCTAACTGAATACTATGGAGATTTAGGCGATTACCAGTTGGGTGAGATTGTAGATCTCGCTGAAGTCTCCAGAGAGCTTCATTTTATTTGCAATTTGCAGCACTGATCTGGCTGCGGCTGCCACCCCGAGGACCTGCCGATACTCCTGGATCTGACAGAGTCTCATCTTCACCCAGTTGTCCTCAGGGGGAGGGAGTATCCCATAGAGTCCTTCACACCGGGACATTACTTCAGCCATCAAACTCAGCTCCTGCTTCATCAGTTCCCCATCTCCACGGTCCCCTGCGTCCACCAAAACCTGGTCGAGACGTTTGAACGTGATCGTTGCTCTAGCGATGTCCATGCCATACTGGAGGTAATCGTCTAGCAGTGGTTTCCAGATTGAGTCACAGGCCTGCAGTAGGGTTACTGGAACAGACACTGAACTGCGGAATGGGTTCTTGGCCAGCGTTGCAGCCCATCTGACCCAGTATGCCAGAATAAGGTTGCTACGGTGCAGGTCATGCATTTGTGAGGCCATTTCAAGGACCTCCGTGCTGAGTGAATACAGGAGGACCTTCCTGTCGGACTCCACCTGGTCCCTCAAACTATTCACCAGCATCAACTTGTTCAGGCTTACTGACTGGACGTCTTCTCTGTGTTGCTTCTCGAGTGTGGATATCTCAGACACTGAATGAAAACACAACTCAGTTACTGGAAACAATGCACATGCTACAGAAGGGTGTTCTTTGTTCAAGTAGTGGAATGGAAATGTAAGAAAACAAACCCAATAACTATTTACCCGTGATGCTTTCTGTGACTTTGGCAAACATCTTCAGCAACGTGTCCACGTGTTTTTGTTGCTGAAGGAAAAAGGTGAGATCCTTCTCTCGCCGAGCCAGAATACCCTCTGCATCACCAGGAGTGCAGTCCAATGTCTCACTCCTTCTGTCTGCAAGAGGACACAATTGGTTTGATATGGGTCCCGTTCCACTTGCAGGTCAATTGAGTGTTGTTATATTAGAAGAAAGTAACATACAGTGGTAGTAGAGCTTCTTAAACTGGTCTCTGTGCTGCAGGGTGGTCTTCAGATCTCCAAGTGGCACATGCCCTGCGATCAGGGAGTCCACCAGGGACGCTACTCTACCTTTGCAGCCTCTGACAATCTCCCCAGCAACAGCATCCACCTGTAGTGCCTTCCATTCTACAGCAGACCAATGAATGAGCACGCATCACACACTGTACTGACACTGCAAACAAATACATTAAAAACGGCATAATAGTAGAAAATGGTCATGACAAATGCTTTTTTATTTGAAGTGACAAGGGGAAAATACCTTCAGATAGAATGTAGCCGACGGCTGACTGTGGATCAAGCAGCTGGAGCACAGAGTTGTGGTCAAACCTCGCAGCTGACTCCACTATAATGGAGGACAGGACGCCACTGGGGATAACCTTCACTTTAGACGCAAGGGTCTGCATCAGCTCCCCCTGTTTCCCTTTCTGCGAATATGGAAGCACGTAATATGTAGGCCAATCCAGAGCCAGAGAGAGATATTAAACAAGTTAGAACCTGTTGGCGAAGTCGTAATTAAAACAACTCCACCTTCTCTCGTGATATGATACTGATGGTGCGTGACCTTTCCCAGGTCGTTCCCAAACCCTGTTGTTATAGCTTCGGATGTTGTTGACTCGTGGTGTTTGTGACAACGTCTGCACTGTTGCACACTCAACAAGCAACACCAGAGCATATATATACTGTATATATATATATATATACCTGGCAGGTGCTCTGGATGGCAGTCTGACACAGCTCCTCGAAGCAGGTTTGTAAAGTACTGTGGCTCGTCCGCATCGCCCCCAAGGATGAATCAAGACAACACACGAGGATCTTGTCCTCGTCGATGGACTGCACGGACGGCAAAGGACACGGCCAACAATCGTGAATGTAGGAGCAGAACAAGAAGCGAGTGAGAAAAATAATGTATGTATGTCTCAATAAGTTACACTTACAATAGGTGCCTCACATTCACCCAGTCACACACCCATTCACACACCTGACAGCGGTGTCAACCCTGCAAGGGAACGGCCAGCTTGCCAGGATCGGTTAGGGTTAGGTGTAGGAGGAGCCGGCAACTATAGTTATACTTATACTATTATGTATGAGACCATTTCTGTTGGAACGAATGCACCAGAGCCCGACTGGAATCATGGATCACACTAAAACCTCTCTGCGCCCACGCATGTCAGCACAGTGCACACGCACATCAGCACCGTGCACACGCACGTCAGCACCATGTACACGCAACACCGCTGCTGGAAAAAATCCTATGGGGAGACACTAGTATGTACTAAGGCCTCGAGAACCCTTCTGGTGCCGGTAGACACATAGAAACCTCCCGGCAGGGGCACAAAAAAACACTGCTATACAGTATGTAGTATATATGCGATAAAAGATATCTACACTGTATGTACTTTCACTGTAGTGTCTTTTTTTCGAACTTTCAATCGGGTCAGGCAAGGGCGTAAAGAACATGTTCCCATGCCTGGATCTCCATCGTCAGCATACCTGGCTAATCCTCTTCCTCAGGTCCTTCTCCACGGTGGACCTCCACTGGAGCAACACTTCCTCATCAGAGCCATCCACCTTCAGCAGGGCATCCCAAATCTAACAAGAAACGATCGCCTTTTTTAGACTCCGGCATCACAGAAAATGGCAGGTATTGGCATTGGCATGGTTGACATTGTCAAGATGAAATACTTATGTACAAGCTATCCTATGTGTAGCAAAACCGAAAATGTGACAGAAGCAAGAATACACTGAAACGCTAACATTATGGATGCTTTGTTTTGTGTGTGTACCTGTATCTCTTTGGGGTAGCTGAGTGCTTTGGACGCCGTGAGAAGAGGTTTGTGGAGGAGGCTATCCAGCCACTGGCGAACATGCTCTTGCACGTGGAGCAGGTCTTTCATGTATGGCCGAGTTAAGGTGCCACCCTCAGCATCCAGGGCCTGGGTGGTGCCACCCTCAGCATCCAGGGCCTGGGTGACAACAACAGAGTGAAACATGACGTATAACAAAATGCCACTATTGGCCTTATTCACCTGTCGGCCATCTTGGTTCCGCATTCCACATTCAGTTCCATCACCCACCCAGTTTAAAACCAAGATGGAGGCCACTAGGGGAATAAAGCGGCCAGCATACTTCAAAATAAGTAGATTTTATTACGGCTGGCCGAGACAGAAGAAGTCATTTGCAGACAAACTTGTTTTATACTTTTTTGTATACTTATATATACTATATATTTTTTTAATTTTCGGTTTCTGTTTGGTCACTGAATATTCCATTAGTTAAGACCAGTGGGGTCTCCATGGAGACGGGGAAATCAGACAAAAATAAATCACCTGCCTTGCTTTTCTGACTAGTCACACACAATGCACCGAAGACGCATAGCAACGGGTAGGCATACCTGTTTTGCAGACACTGAATGGATCATTGCGGCCAGCTTGAGCACTAACTGGTAGGACAGCAGTACCGTCCTGTAGCACGGTACCAGTCGTGCCATTTTGCACGCGCTCTTGACCACGTCAATGCTACTCAGGAAGATGCTACGCAGCCTCATGTCTCCTAAATCCATCACTCTACAGGAAGCATACAATTCATTAGGATTAGGCAAAATTAGGCACAGAAATGATACAAAGCGTATGCAAATTGCTGAAGACATTACCTTCCTGTTTCTATTTTCGCGATGATATGGGTCAAGACTCTTGGAGCCTGTTGCATAGTGGCAAAAAGTCAGAAATGATCACAATACTTAAGTGGTGGACATACGCAGGGTACAAATTATGGGGGCCAAATCCCTGGATGTGACGAGGGCCACCCTGGAGATTCACCGGGGGAACTCTTTTATTAAACTGTTCAAATACGATAATAAAATTAAAAACATGTAAAAATGCATGTCTTGTTTGTTCTGTGTCAGAATATTGTATAACATTAACATCATAACCACCATAACAACCCCCATGGTGGATTACACAATTTTTCGATGCTTATTTGTCTTGATCTTGTATATTGTCTGAAAGTGTGTTGTGTTCCCTAGCTGCAGCGTGTCACATTTATGGTCTAGTGTGGGAAAAAAAAGACCCCCCCTGAATGTCACCGTATAATCGGCACCCTGTATACGTATGCATGCAAGACTCACCTGCTCATTCAGGTAGGCTGTGTTGTTCCCTAAATCGTGCTGTCGGAATCTATAGAGCAGAGCCTGGATCAGGTGACCAGGGTGTACTCCGGTCAGGTCCGAGAATTCTGGGATGTCCTCAAATGCAACCAGCGCCAGCCAGCTTCGTAACACCAGAGGCATCTCTCGGACCACAGTTAAGTGGTTCTGGATCAAAGTCATCATTATCCTGTCAGAAGAGTCACAATATAAATATTCAGATTTTGTTGGTGTATTTACCGCAAAGTATAGCGGTATAACAACTCAACACACACACACACACCATGTTCACTCCACACTCACAAATCATATCCAAAATTTGACAGAAATCTGTCAATGTGTCAATAATAAAGAGACCCCTCCCCAAACTTTCCAAATTAGCGTTTTCAGGGGAGCTCAAGGCTCATTCAGGGGACTCACACCCTGTTTCTATGGCAACATGCATTACATGAAAAAATAAATCATAGTTGAGTCCCCTCCAAAACCCTGTTTCAAATGTGGTGAAAAACTGTGGATTGATTTAAGTATATGGTTGCTTGTTAACGCCCCCGGAGGAAAAGCTGAGCCTGCTTACTTTCTCTTGTCTTTCTGCTCTGCAACATTGTCTCTGAAATAGCAGAAGTCGACCATGTCCAGTCCAGACCATTTCCCTTCCTCAACAGTAGGACCCATTCCTGGGGCGTCCGCCTGCGGTTGTCTGAGCTTGTGGAGCAGAGGAATGAGCAGAAGGATCTCCGACACCTTAAGTCTTACACACTGGCGGATCAGTCCCAGCAAAAGGCTGCCAGGGGAAGAGAAGGGAAGTCTGCGTTTTTAAAGTGTAATTTGAGAAATTATAAAATAGATAAAGACAAAACACGCAAAAAGCTACAAAATAAGAATTTACTTTTGTGGAGTGTTGAAAATACTGAGCACTTCCTTCAGGTCGCTGCTGTTTACTGCAAGGTCTGACGACAACACTTGGCAGAGCCTAGCCAAGCCCTTCACTCCCAGACCTGCAGGGAACCGAACGGAGATCACGAACACAGACAGGGCCAGCACTAGAGGCCCGCCGCTCACCTGGCCCCCCTCGGACACAGCTCCTTCTAACATGTGAAGCAAATGATCTGAAATCAACCTGGACACCTGTTGAATTAGCAGTGAATTAGCATGAGAACTGATGATAAATATTCATTTGTATTAGTAATGGTAGGATTTCTGGAAATGTTGACTGTACCTACATTGACTATTGGAGGGGATGAGTTATCCGGGTACTTTATTCTTGGTTGATCATGACTGAGAGTGTACAGGAAATCGGTCAAGTTCCTGTGCAGAATTGTTGTGCTCTCTTTGTTAGATGGAGACCATTTCTCAAATATTCTTCTTAGCAGCACTGACACAGAGAATTGCCAGCTTTCCTCAATCTCGTGATCCTTCGGTCTCTTCCAGACATTTCTCAGTAAGCTTGTGAACATGCGCGTGTGCTCCAGTCTGCAAATGTAGCCCTCAAAAAGGTGCAGCTCTAAAATTAAACAACACACTTCTCAGTCATTGACTATTTACAGTGAATTCAGACACATGTACAGTAAAAGACTGCAGGCATTGGGGTTCACACCCAGAACCTTAGACTATCCTGCCCCCCATTTGTGTACCAAAGAATTAAGAGTTTCCACCTTTAAGAGCTTTGTCATATGGAATAACCAAGTTCCTCATGGCCGTCTCTTCGATGAATTTGTTTCGTTGCTGTATGGCATACGTGTAGGTCCATACCAGCCCCCTTAGGTCATAACTCTCCTCCACAGAAAAACTTGCTTCCAGCAGGATGACTTTCTGAGGCAGCTCACTGAAGACGAGACGTTCAATTCATTGAAGAGTGTAAAAGTAGAGTTAAAGTAGTTACATTAAAGCACAACGCACACATCATGTATACTTACGAAACATGGGTCACGTTAAGAAGAAACTCTCTCTTTTCTAGACGCAGAAAGATTTTGTCACAGTCGCGGTCGAACCGAAATCTCTTGTCCAACACCGCACGGACGTGAAAGGTGAACATGGGGCACTCCGAAGGTGAAGATCTCCCTGAAGTTTGGCCCCTGAAGTGGGAATACAAAAGGAAAAAGGACATGATCTCAGGCGATGGTTATATTTGGTCATCCTGTGTATACCCCTGTTCAAAGCTATGGTTCAAAGCTACGTTTGGTTTGATAGCTGTTCATTTGCTGCTCACCTCTCTGTCTCACTTTGGGACACCCTGGGGGGGCCCTCTCCGGCCCCTGGCACGTCCGACCCCGTCTCCGCCTTCGCTGTGCCTTCAGTCAACGCTTGTGCGTACGAAACGGGCTTGGGCGTGGCATCTTTTGGCAATCGTGACTCTGGGACTGCGCTTTTCCCCGAGGGACCGTCTTCGTATTTTTGCATACCTTCTTGGAGGTTTGCCTTCTCCTCCGTTGATGCGCCCGTGCCGCCTGCATTTTCACACGCTAGTGAAGAAGATGGTTGGTTGGTTGGTTGATCGTTTGGATTTGACTGAGTCTCCACAGCGCTGCTTTCTAACATGGGCGTTTTGTCGGGCTGGTCTTGCTCGGGATGCACCGGCACGATCTGGTTTGTGCCAGACTGTCCCAGGGTGGGGTCATTGTCCTGCGTCTCCTCAGAGCGGTCGTCCTCCATCTGTTGAGTGACATCAGCGGGTTCAGACTGCGTCGCCCGGGTGCGCCGAGTCACTGCTGAAGTCTGCGTTCCCCAACTTCTAGTCTTGCACTTCCTGGTTTGAGTGTGGGTATGCACCACTTTAGCTTCTTTGGGGGGTGAAGGTGTGGAATGGGGCAACACGTTTTCCTCCTCGAGCTGACCGGTTTGGGCTGGACAGTCCACTTGGACAGGCTGCACTTGGGCCTCCGCCGTGGTTTGAGTTTGCCCCACTGGGGTCTCCAGCAGGGTGTCACCTGACAATGTTGTCTGATCCTGATCATCCACCATACCTTTTACATCAGCATCCTCTCCTCCCGGGCAGGCCGGGCCAGGTTTCTTCCTTTTTCTTCTGCGTTTCCTGGTTTTCTTCTTTGACTCTTCAGCTTTCTGGCCTGGGGAACTGCTAGGCCTTTCATCCTGCAAAGTACAAAACATGCTCTGGTTGCACATACATCCTTCACAGCATACATTAACGCACACATGATCACAACCACACATCTGATTGGTCACAAGTCCTTAAATCAATATAAACACGCACTGAGACCACCGATATGCACACATTCTCAATTCCCAAGGTGCCTCGATAGACTATTATTATTATTATTATTATTATTATTATTATTATATTAGCTGATTGAAAAAGAAACGTGTTCGATCTCAAAGTCTAAATCCAGAGCATATATCTGTTATGTTTACCTTGTGTCTTGTCCTTGGACTCTTGGTAACGCCCTGCGTAATGACGCCATCCTTCCTGGTTCCACCCTGCGTATGATCCGAGTTCTGCTCCATCTGAAGACGTCTTTCTGAGGATGTTTCCTTCCCCCCTCTGTGGTCTGTGTGTTGGTGTGATAAGCATGTATAATATTTATTTATAATAATATTTAGCCGAGCCTATACTGACACCAGAATCTATCCCTTCTAGTCATTATGAAATGGGACACACACACACGCATCAAATTCTGAATGATGAAAATGCCGATTATTACGTCTTTTCATTTGAGCATTACAAAATACTGTTTATATCATATTAAGTTAATTTAAGTGGACTTCAGCCTTGCATAATGAGCACTTCACAAACAACTAGCCTACCACCAGCGATGCAAGGCTGCAGTTTTTCATTGTAGTAAACACGATTAAAAGTGACATTAAAATACACTTTTAACAACCAATACCAATATATATCAAATAAATGCCTGATAAAGGTCTGCCACGCACCTGTTTAGGTCATATCTCTTCTCAGTCCTCACAAAGGCAACTATTTCCAGCAACAACTATGTGCGTCTGACTGTTGCAATATTCAGCATTTTTGTGCAGTCTTTCCAGTAAGGGAACGTCTACAATTGTTTCATGGATTTGAAGACGTAGCTATTTTTATTTGTTTAGCAATCTATTTTAGACAACACCATTCAGTACTTATAATTATCCAACTAATACTAATAACCAAACAAGTAATTGGAACGTTTTGTACATACGAAAACGTATCCTTATTGGAATATTCCTATCGTGAAATTGTATATAGTTGTACGACTGTCCCTAATCAAAATAAGTTAAGTTTCGGTTTCATTTTATGACCTAAACGAACGTGAAACCTATCGCTTATTAAGACGATCATGAAGAAATATGAAGGTGTGGTAATTTCCCTATTTTATCTCAGGACAGAAGCAACAACACATTCAATGGGATTTTTCATAAGTAGGCCTACATTTAGCTTTTTGACATTACAACAAAAATATAAAACGTATAAACGTGAATAATGAACAGTAATCAATGCAGTTGATACCCCGGTTGGCAAAGGGAAAAGGAAGGCGTATTGTAATAAAGTAATGTTTAATTGAACTAAATTACCAAAAAGTAATAGCCTAGGCCAAAAACTAACCCAACATATTTACACCATGGTACCTCTCCCACACACACTGTTCATCTCATCATGACAACACAGGGCTACAGTTAAACACTAAAACGTCAAATAAAATAATTGTTATATTGTTTCCCACTTCCGCCGGTTAATAATTGCTCAGGAAGCAGCTGGCTTCTTTATTCTTCTAACCACGACTCGAGTTCTTCTCCCTTGCGGTCTCCTTCCCCCCTCCGTCGCCATGGCATTCTCATCCGCTCCTGGGCTCCTGCCTGCTGGAGGTCTGGGTTCACCCCGGGCCGGAGCAGGGCTCCTGCCTGCTGGAGGTCTGGGTTCACCCCGGGCCGGAGCAGGGCTCCTGCCTGCTCTCACGTCGTCCACGAAGGCCTCCACCCCATCGAACTTGGCCGTTAGCTCGCCGAGGCGCTCCTTTAGAGAGTTGAACTCGCTGTAAAGGTCCCCCAGGGCATCGGACAGCGGCCCGATCCTATGAGGCCATTGGATATCATCGTGACCAAAAAAGAATAAGAAAATATAGGAATCTTGAGTGTTAAACGCCGTTGCCACTTCAAACTTGATTTGTGCTAAACAGAACATTGATGTACATAGTAACGTAGTGTTGGATGTAGAAACGAAAGGTGTTGTTCTCACCTTCCATAGTCAGGGAGGACAGTGCTGTGGTCATGGAGGAGCAGATCTTTGACCTGCGTCATGATCGCGTATTTCCAGTTGTCTAAAACCAGGGTGAGGTTGACACATCCTCTGGCATTGACTTTCCCTGCTAAAGGGAAAAAAGACAATGTTGACGAAAACAAACAGAAGAAGCAACTGTGGACGTCCTTCAAAGATGGAGAAATGTTACTATGTTTTAAATTGCACAAAAACTAAACTAGTGACATCTGTGTTACTCTACCTTGAGCATCGAGATGTTGTTTTTTTTACAATACATTTTTTAAATATCAATTTAACTTAAAAACTATTATCTATTATAAATCACATTATGAAAGAATCGCAATATGTTGAATCGTGACCCTTGTATCGTGATGTGTATCGTATCACCGGATTTTTGCCCCTAGTCGACATGAGAGATGAGACATGCATGCATACAGTATACGATATCTACAGATTAAGAGGGAGATTAATGAGAGAGATTAAGAGGTTAATACTGAGTCACCTTCAGACCACTCGAGGCTATGTTGCTTCCGCTGTGCCTGAGCAGTGGACAGGATCACAAGCAACAACAGCAAAACAAGCATCTGCATCCTCAAGTCCAGATATCACAACCTGTAACACAAGGCAACACAACAATAATAAAGTATTCATTGTTCATTTGACCCGTTCTCTGAAAACTAGTTAGATATTTTGGCACGCAAAAGAAAGTGTAGAATACATACCTCAACTAGACCCAGGTAGAATCCCTTATTGGTATGGTCCTTAGATCCAAGGCAGCCTCTGCTGGATGAGTCGAGC
Source organism: Trachyrincus murrayi (assembly GCA_900323305.1). Classification (NCBI taxonomy): domain Eukaryota; kingdom Metazoa; phylum Chordata; class Actinopteri; order Gadiformes; family Macrouridae; genus Trachyrincus; species Trachyrincus murrayi. The sequence continues at coordinate 51,859 of OOFB01036397.1, forward strand.
CGAGTTGGGTTGCAGATCATTATGTACCCCACGCCCCCCCCGTCCCTCCCAACCTTTCCACAAGAGAAGGATGTCTTCAGACTCCGCCCCTCAAACCAAACAACACGAGCAATTCAATGGTGCCTTTATCTGTAATGCAAGACTGATGTATTAGTTTTAATTGATTGTGAATACATGCTGTAGGATCAGTGACTCGGCTTCGCCTACCGTTCTTGCAACAGTGGGCAGGATCTTTCATCTGCTGTCCATCTGAGGTCCAGGCAGTCCAGTGTCGTCATGGAGATACCGCTCAGAACTGGCGTTTACCTTCTGACCGCAGTGATTAGCTGGTAACAGGACCCTCTGTGGTCTGTCTTGCAGTAGACTCTGTGAGCTGTTGAGAACCCAATTGTGTTGTGGACACAAATAAATGAAAGGATTCAAAAGGAAAACGTTCTTCCAAAAGAGAATAACCGCCCGTGTCAGAAGTTGGACAGTGAAATGTGTGGTACCGATGTACAAACCTCACAACGCATAAATCACTTGATGGATTTGGCAGTGCAGTGTGATTAAAAACAGGTTGCACTGCTCGCAAAAGTCAGAGTTAGGCCTAGATTTTTTGGTGTTTTGTCACTTAACGGTTAACAGACTTAACGGTTTAATCCCTATTATTGAGGACAAATGACGACAGAATGTTCGATTGTAGGAATGAATTGTTCTTTATTATTAGGTTTTAAATCCGGGTCTATAACACTTGGATCCGCTGTGGTTCACAGTAGTGGACAGTGAGGAGCAGACCCAAGAGCATCCATGCTCAGCAATGCTACCCTGGATTAAGGTTGGAAAAAACAAAACCCAAACAAAACTAATTCAGTATCACATCGTCAGGTAATCGCTCTAAACTCACGACCGGGGCCTTGGATGGTCGAATGAGCCAAAAACTGCCTCTGTATTGTATTTAAATTAGTAAAAGTGGAGGGAAACACAACAAAAGGTCATGGTTAGGGAGGTTGCTATATTGCCTGGTCTACAGAATGTTCTGGGTTTTGGGACTGTTGTTTTGTTAACCTGCATTGACTGAACAAAACCAAACGAGAAGAAGAGAGGAGCCCCGATTTGAGATGAGCAAGTCCAATAAACTGCCAAGGCAACCTGTGACCCTCAGCGGTCTGAGTGCGCTAGTCTTTGAAGGTTGATTGATGGGAAACGCATCAAGGGCCCAATTTCTACGGTCTAGTCTGGCCTCTCTGGCATGGAGCCAGACGGGAAGAAGAGATTGAACGTGATGGGGTGGGGTGACGGAGTGCGACGGGGTGAGGAGGGGGTAGTTAGGGACGGTGAAGTCACCACGTCTTCCCTGTTCAACCACCGGGTGACTAAAACAGCATGGAGAGAGGAGAAGGAGGGGGGGGGACATGGAAATGAACGATGGCCCGGCAGAATGTAGGCTAGCCTACCACTCAAACACTTCCAGGGGCTGTGGTTGCATTGAAAAACCAGAGTTAATTTCTTGCAATGGACCCCTGAGCGAGCTGAGAGAGGGGAGATACATTGACGCCTAATATGGCTCATCAAACTGGGGAAGGAAAAGGACGTCTCTGCATTCTGAATTCTGGCCATCCAAATCTGGCAGCTGGTCCCCGTGCCGTGATGTCAGTGGCGAGCTAAGATCAGGGACCTGGCAGCGATTCAGGGGCTTTATCCGCGGGGCAGGCTGCACATCTCACAGAGCCCCGTGCCGGGCTGGTTCATGAAGGTGAAGTGCAGGACCACATGGCCGAGGAGGAGGCGGGGAACCGAGGGCCCTCCTATGGCCCCGTAGTCCAGGGAGCTGGACGGCTGCCCCCCCCCACTGTACCTGGGGAGAGAGCAAGACGATAGACACACAGTGCTGTAGGTAAGATTTAAGAGCTATCATTTCAGTGTCATCTGATAGAAGCAGCTTTAAATGGACAACAGCTGAGTCTGTGGGCCATAGGAGCCTTGGAGTCCAGCCTTGGATACGTTAGCTGGACAGATTGACGTGATGACTTACTGCACAGCTGCTCGATGGTCGCCCACTGCTCTGACTTCTTCCAGGTCTGTGCCAGGTCCTCGTTTGAGGTCTTCACAGCGTCCAGAATGAGCCCGATGCTGTCCTGCAGAAAAACCCAAAAACAAAACACTTAACACATAACGTTAACAAACACGTTTTAGTGATTTTACGCAGCTGTTTGCGGTGATGTGACCATTTCTTTTCAAGCTGTCAACCATTAGGTTTGTTTTTTCCAGCACTAGCAAAGCAAATGGCGTCATGCGATCTCCACGGCACATTAAGGAGAGCGCAGCAATAACAAAGTTCAAGGTGCCGCCAGGCGGGTTTGATACTCGTTACGGGGCGACGGCCCGATCTCCCCAGTGTGAACAAAAACAATCCCGGCTAACGCACGACACCGGACACCACTCCGGAACCGGATAAACATGTGGCTGCAGTCTGCGTAATCTCTCTCTCGCGCTGTGAAATCACGAGCCAAGGACGCAGGACTCACTCTCAGAGGCATGACCTCATTGGTAGACACGATGTTGTAGGAACGCACCGGCGCTGCACTGGGACAGGTGTGTGGCTAAACTGTCCTGTGGACACAGACAGCACAACAACAAGTCAGGAGGCAGGAGAAACAGTGTGCTTTGAGGATGCAGTGAACGGTTGGAAGGTGGTGGTGGTGGTGGTGGGGGGGGTGGTGGTGGGGGTGGTGGTGGTGGTGGTGGTGGTGGGGTTTCAGCGGGTTGCTTACTTGCGTCTCTCCGAGGATGTCCCGGGTTCTCTATGGGGAAACGCTGTGTAGAAGAGAAGGTGTGCTGGGGGTCCTTGGGGAAGTTATCTGTGGACAAAGTTATTTCCAATGCGTCAATAACGCATTGGGGGGGGGGAGATTTGGTCTTCCTTTAAGCACGCATGCATGTAACGGTCCATTACCTTGAAGAAGACATCTGGTACGTACTGCTCAGAGCTCGGGGGCGTCTCTGCAGGGCAGCACTGGCTGGACACCTGGTAGCTCTCAGAGTGCACCTGGTTGTCTGGACCGCCTGCAGACACAAGACACCGGAGATAGGCTCAGATATTGGAGCATTACAAGACCACCACCGCAATACGCTGGCGTCAAGGGGTGTGTGGCGGATGTTTAACCACTTAACTACCACCCCCTTTTTTGAGAATTTCCGTCTAAATGTCATGTCTGAATATATCAGCTTCTAACTCAGTACCTAACTGTGATGACCACATTCATGACAGTGGAAATATCACGATCAGGCATGACTATTAGATAGCCACAATCTAAGCAATTATTAGAAAACATTTTTAATACATGTTTATTTTAGCAGGAGTCGGGGACAGCAACGTTTTTATTTCGCAGTACAAAGCACAACAAAAGGCCTTTGCCAACGGCTCACCTGTTGCCACCACGGTGACAAATTTGGAGCCAAAATGGCCGTCACGGGACAGTGTAGGGGGGATATGAGTGTAGATTGTGGAAGTATCTGGCTGTGATGCACTCAAGGTAGTACGTGTCCTGTACTGTTCAGGACAAACAGCAGATTGTGTCGGGTTACAAAAAAAACCTGTAGGCTCTCTCATCTCATCAGAACATCGCAAAACTTTAAGCTCAGCTTCTTTGCACGATGTGATGTGTGTAACGTCTGTTTTTGCTTTTGACTTTGTATGTACTGTACGTATTGACCGTTGTGCGTGACTTGTCAAACGTTTATTTGTATGCAGGTCTCTCAAAGAGAGTTCCTGTTTAAATAAAGGATACAAATAATTTCTCTGTGCCTTAATCATGCCCCCCAACTTTCCCTTACTGACAGTTCTTTTGTACTTGCAAAATTAAAATAAAAAAAAGCAGGCAACAGCTCTAAACGAGACAAGCTCACCTGGATCCGCAAGCAGCGAACGGTGGCTATCTCAGTCCTCTGATATCAGGTCCGTGAAGATCCAACCCACCTGGGAGGCAAATTAAACAAATTCAATTACAACCACAACCACATCCATCAGCCATAACATTACCAGCCACCTTGTAATGTAGGGAACCAGATGGAAACACGAAAAGACAAAACACACAATCGCAGGGTGGTGCACCTTCTCGGAGGCCCATCCGAGGCGGGGGTGTCACGTGTGATTTAGTGACTTGGTACTAAAAGCGCCACAGCATATGGAAGTTATTTACGCCGAGCGGCAGGAATTCAGAGAACGCCCGGCGTTATTGATGAGGACCTTATGCACCCTGGGACGGACGCTTCGTGCTTCGAACCGTAGGGAAATAAGAACGATGGGCCCGTCGAGAGAGGACTGGAGAGGGAGAGGTGGGGTCTGGTCACTGGTGTCTGGTGACGTTTTAAACAAATTTTTTCTTGTGCTGTGTGGACGACTTCACCCCATATATTTCCCCCTGGTTTAAAACAGTGAAACGGCTTCTAAATACGATAATTATTAAAGCCATCCACCTCCCCCCCCCATTATTCATTTCGGCGCTGTCGAAATGAATAATGAAATTAATTAATATTAATGTGTACATCCGTTTAGTGTTGCAGCTGATAAAGGTGGAGCTGATTTTAATTACCTTATATACTGCTGGGTAGTTAAATATTTCATAATTTATTAGTAGATTTATATTTATATTTCGTATTAATATTCTAAACCTGCAAAGTAACTACAGTTATTAAATAAATGTAGTAGAGTAAAAAGTACAATATTTCACTGGGACTCATACCGTCTCCTGGGCAGGTATACACCGCTAGACACACTGGGACTCATACCGTCTAATCGACTAATCGTAAACGACTAATCGTTTATGATTTGCTTGATGAGTACTCGTTTACACCCCGACTATGAACACGGGACGGTATGGAAATGGGGACCGGGTGGATTTTTTCTTTTTTAGACAGAAATGTTTCTTTTGTTCTTTGATTTCAACATGGATGTGTTGTTCACAAAGTAGCATTATCAGGGAAGAGACAGTGACGCGTCCGAGACGCAGGACGGGTACCCAGCGACGTCACTGGAACATGCGAACAGTCAAGCTTGAGTATTTGAAGCGTGTGCATACTGCCCACTAGTGGCTTCCTGGGAATACTACCATTTAATTATACATGAGCAGGTCTTGGTGTTTGTACATTTTCCACAGTCGGAATATTCATCAATTCAAAAAAGGATTTATTTTAATGAATGCAAGATCATCAATAACATAACAGTATTTTGGTTGAAATAAAGAATAATATTATCTCGGCGGAGGTGTGGTTCTCAAACATGTTGTCCACGTGTCTGTACCTCTGAGATCAGAAGGGGATACAATTATGAACGTAAACGTATTAGGAAGGAGGAGGTGGAGGTGTCCTGATTAGTTCATCTCCTCCGGAAGAGACGCCGAGTAACCAAGCAACCAGCACACATGGGAAGAATGACTTCCTGTTCACAGCGCATGACACACAGGTATCAAGTCACATGACACACAGGCATCAAGTCACATGACACACAGGTATCAAGTCACATGACACACAGGTATCAAGTCACATGACACAGGGATTTGTTTCACTTCACTTAGCTGTAGATGGACAATCTCCATGCTGTTGAAGCATGTCGAATCACCATGGCAACCCATCCAGTACCTCAAGCCAGGTGTGAACAGGTGTGAATGCACCCACAGTAGAGCAACACATTTGAACACAAAAAAAACATGTTAGTGGACCGCATGTGACCACGAGTATTTTGCACACCTGTTCTCATGAGCAAATTGGTGTACAGTGTGAACGCGCACAATCCAACATGTCATTTTAAGAGAATTTTATAAGTAAAAGTTGTATATTATTAGCTGTTACAAACCACATCTGGGGTCGCCGGTTTGCCAAAACGGTCCCAACGTAAGGATTTTACTTTAAAGGCCAGCTGCCAGTGCAATCTGAGATTTCTTCCTCAGGGTTTGTGGTTATGGTGATACTATTACTATATATATATATATATATATATATATATATATATATATATATATATGTGTGTGTGTGTATATATACACACACAG
>OOFB01036397.1:66571-83536 GCA_900323305.1 Trachyrincus murrayi
AAAAAAAAAAAAAAAAAAAAGGGGTTGGGGGGGGGGGGGGGGGGGGGGGGGGGGGGGGGGGGGGGGGGGGGGGGGGGGGGGGGGGGGGGGGTAAGGCAGGACAACTACGCAGGCACCCGGGGTTGAGTCGGCTGCAGACTGGGCAGAAGGGGCTGCGCGTCGGGGCTGAAGTGGGCTGGAATGTTGTAGACGTGGACAATCTCCAGGATGCTGCTGCTGCACCAAGTGTCGGAAAGCGTCACCGCTGCGCTGCAAAAACCCGGCGTTTAGCGGCAGCAGGAATTGCCCCTCTTCCTCGGTGTCTTCCTCCTCGGTAAACAGACGCACTGTACTGTTTGGTCAGCTTTGATTTTGGCCCTTTCGTTTAGAATGCGACCCCAGCGCGTTGGCGAGTCACGTTTACACGACTGGCGCTCACTTCCTATCGTTATATTTGATCTGAAAGATGTGGGAGGGGGAGGCTGCCATTGGGAGTCAACACAGCTGGATTTCATTCCTAAATGGGAAAGAGTTTGATTTAGATCTATAGGCTATTTATGAGATGACTACGACTTTGATGGACCCATGGTTATGTAGGCCGAATACTTTTCCCATATACGTTTACTAAAGTTAAAGAAAGTTTTGTTTCGCATCTGTTAACAGAGGATACATCCTTTCTGGGGGATGGGGGTGCTGTTTAGGCCTACTATGCCTATGTGGCTGACCAAAGAGCCACATAGGCATATCCCCCAGCCACCAAATTCATCGTAAAAAAAAAAAAGGGTGAAAAGTACAAATATTAATATATGCAACATTTGCCAGGTATAACAGCTTAAAATATATACATATACACATATAGGGAGAGCGAATTTTGATTGTATTTGTATTTTATTTTTCTGTTACTTCTGTACATTCTCATTAAGCTCAATGATGTGTAATTGGTGTAATTTGAGATTCCCAGCAGTAATTTGTTATATTCCATATGGAGAAGGTCAACCAAAAGAAATCAGTCTGTTCACAACAGATAATAGGCCTACATCTAGGCCTCATTGTTCATTTCACACACAATGTGTAAATGGAATTAAACAAATGTACATTTCTATACAACAGTAAATACATTTATGTCTAGTCTTTGCTCTTTTTAACATTGGATCTCATGACATAAATCCATGTATTAACATTTAGACAATAAAATAAATAGGTTGGGAATAATGACGGCTTGTAATCAGTCGTAACACCATTTGTGAATGGAATTGAGTTCACCAATTTGAAGTAGGCTATGCTTTATATTAGCTAAGGAAGATAGTCATAGTGGTTATAGAAAAGGTGCACAATTTTTGGTGAGACTGGGTTTACTAGGTCACTTTTATGTTAAATCTGTATTTAGTTCATTATTCCATCTTTTCTGCTTTGGAAAACCAGCATGACAGTGGTATATTACAGATAGGACTATCTCTTTACAAATAGGCAACATGTTAGCATCTTACAGTAGATTCTAAGCTATTCCCAAGTACACACTTGGGAATAGTATTTGGACAAAGTACATTTGAACATTTGTTTTGGGAAAAAATAAAAGCACGGGCCGTAGTTCCATGTTTAAAAAAATAAAAATGACTGAGATTGAAGTGAAAAAGCCATGCTGGCTAAGTCAGGTCAAGCTTTAACCAGGAAACGTGTGACGGTGAAACCAGCTGGACACTGGTTTATTAACCATTTTGAAACATGAAAACAGAACCGATCTAGTTGTAGATCGGATGGACCATTATTAATAAAACGTATTCTTGACTGTTAAGTTGTTTTTCAACTCTGTAGCACCGTTTCAATGTTATTAATGTTATAGCTGTACACAGCCACCAGAACATACATGTAACCTTTAGCCAGTATCCCAATACTGTCAAGCCATGGGAGTATTTAGCTTGAGAAATGGCAAAAAAGTGATCCTGATCTTACTGTGTGTATTTTAAAATACTATTTTACTATATAGGGTAGAGAAATGATTCAATAGGGTTAGGGTTAGGGTTGTAATTAAAGTGTAATTAAGACAATTAATAAATGTAATATTTTAGTCTAATCAGCTATAAGACAGATTAAACATCTAGTGTTCATTTCTACATCCACTGCAGCATTTGAAGCTTGCATTACATACATGTATGTGCTGTATATATTGTACACATATACTCAGCTTGGATAGATAATATATACTGCACACTGGTGTTGGAAGGCATTCTGTGTGTATGTGCAAAAGTCAACTTAGCCAAAATAATCGTCACACTATCAATCAAGCAAGCTAAATTAATGGTCAATGTTAGACTACACACAAAACTATTTGTTGAAAAACAAGTTCTGCAAACTTAATTTTCAATCCTTACAGGTACAAGTGTGCATTCATTAGTGCATCGGATATTAATGTATGTAATATATTAAGAACTGACTGGTGTGTATCAAGCAGAGAAAACGGTTTGACATACAGTATAAATAAATACCTAGCTTGACAAGCTAACGCTTCTTACTAAATCCTGTGTTTAAAGGCGTAGGGAGGCTAATAACAGTTGGCAGAGCTGGAAGAAGACTGTGGTTTTTTGTGTGTTTTAAACATATTCAAGCAATCAGTGGTTAAGACACGTTCAACTGGAGTATGTGTGTTTTCTGGAATATACACCAGTTGAAGAATACAAAAGGCAGTTAATAGAAATATGCTGACAATGTTGAGTTGAATAAAGACATACAGCATATAACCGGAATGTGTTGTTTAACCTTTAACCTCACATGCACAGAAAGTTAGGTTTCTCCAGAGAGGGAGAGAGAGTTATGACAGTTCATGATATTCTGACTTAAGTTATAACTAACTAATACTCCAAGTAGGAAAGAGGAGAGGTGGGAGGAGGTATTGTAATGTGAGGTAAGATAGGGTAAGGTTAAAGTTAAGTCAAAGTTTAGGTTACAGTTAAGGTTACGTGAGGTACGTTTAGGTGGACGTGAAGGTAAGGTTAAAGGTTAGGTTAAGGTAAAGTAAAAGGTTAAGTTCAATTTTAGGTGAAGTTAAAGTTAAGGGAAGGTTAAGGGTTAACATAAGGTTAAGGGTTAGGGCCAAGGTACGTATAAAAGGTGAGGTTATGGTCAGTGGAAGACGTGCTGGACTGAGAGTCCTCAGAGAGACGGATCACAGGTGGATGGACAGATCACCCTCCCCCAGATCTGGAAGGAGAGAATAAAAGGAGGAAAAGAAGGGGAGAAAAAAGGTAGAAAGGTTAAGAAACTTCAGAATGGTTAAAAACACTGGGAACGGACATCTTGCTAAATTATGAAACATTATTAAAACAAACACTTGAAAGCATTCGTCGTCTTTATTTATTCTTATATTAAATGGTTACAAATAACAAACTTAAAACGTGACTTTATCAACAAAGTAATATCCTATCAATCAACGCTAATTCATTAATAAAGGGGTTCGGTGGAGCACAAAAATCAACGATTGAGTTAAAATCCATCTACGAGTGAATGTCTAATGTAAATCTACGTGCTATTTCAACACTTTCAAAACGTGGCCGTTTGATAACGGCATTTAAAAGCAATGCATCTATGAAAAAAATATATTGCGTACAAATAGATGGAGAATACCTGCATGGGGAAATAAAGAATGTACCGTGTTTGTAAATGTGCGGTAAAACTACATAGGAAAATCGATATTGGAGAATGAGAGAATGTATTGTAAGACACTTTGGGATATAAGCATCCACCGAATGGCGTGTATTCATTGTATAATTATGATGGAGGTGAGGAGGGGTTTTAGAACGTCTCTTGTTGAGCCGCGTCATACCTTCCCCTGCGGATGTTTCTGGAAAGGCGAGAAGAGCAGGAGGGAACAGAAGATGGGGAAACACGTTGACGAATGGGACAAAAAAAAAAAGAGTTAGAATCAGCGGCCATTTTTCTCCTCGGCCGACTGGCATCGAGGTGTTATACGTAGCATACTGCTAAACGCGTTTTCCTGATATATCACGTACGATCACACTCTATACAATATGACATAAGTATGTGTCTTCTCTGAATGAAGCTAGAACACAGACGTGTTTCAAAGTGAGTATTCAGAAGGGGTGACAAAGATCTTTTTTGGACAAAGATCTACAGCCCAGCCATGCAGAAAAGCCAAGTGAATAGGAATAAATCATCTCGCAGTATTAAAAACCAAACCGGAACTCATGAAACCAGGGACAGCTGTGAGGGGAAACCCACTCACTCGATCTCTGTGAATAACCGCTCCAAAACAGTTCTCAAAAATCTTTGTGTGAGCAGCCAGAGCCAGAGAGGTAGAACAGGTATCACTATTAGTTCTTATATTATTAAAGAGACAGCGTTGCCAGAGGTCTTACTTGAAGCCCCAGCCGGTTCCCCCGAGGACGATGGCCCCCAGCAGGATGGCTCCGGCGATGGAGCCGATGATGATGTTGGTGCCGCTGGGCCCTGGAGGGGTGGAGACCAGAGGGTTAAAAACGGACTAGAGCATTGTCTCTTTGGCCTGACGGTGACGTTGTCGACGATGGATTGCTGTTATTCTAGACATTTAGTGACTTTAGCATATACTTTTCTTAATGAAGGCAGGACAGTGTAGTGTTAGGGTGTTTGACTTCCAGAAAGGTTCCACCAAAAGGTTCTGGGTTCGAACCCCAATGTCTTGAGCAAGTCCCCCACCTACTCATTAATGACGTGTATCTGAATTCAATTTAGCAGACTCTTTTGTCGCTTTGGATAAAAGTGTGCTAAATGACTAAACGGTGAATAGAAATAGAAAAACTAATACAGTTTAAAGGTGTCTAGGGGCTGGCAAAATGTTAACTGACTTTTCTCCCCCTTTCTGGCTAACTGATTGTCTTTGGACTAGGTAAAAGCATGGTGAGGTCTCGTTTGAACTTGTCGGCAGGATTAAAAAACGATAATTCCCCTAACCAGTGTTGATTGGCCAGGCTAGGGGCGTCGCCCATTCAGACATGTGACCCAATCAGAGACTTCCCTGACATTGTGGAAAGAGTTTGCCGTATCACACACTTAAATAAAAGTTATAATCTATTGTCAAAGCCCTTTTCTGCTATTCTACTATGATCATACTTAGTTACATCGGTGATCATAATGTAGAATATACTGTAGAATATAACGTGAGATCGGGTTATTCCTCCTCCACATCTACATATAAGCATGTTGGAAACAGCGCCCCCTGAAGGTGGAGAGGGGGATAGGGGTACCTTTGTACTTCTCCGGGCCCTCCATGGGGGTGGGCTGGAGGACGGGGTCAAAGACACTGCAGTCCGTCCCAGTGTAGTCCGCGTCACAGATGCACTTCACCTCATTGCTGCACGTCTAGAGAGAGGGAGGGAAGAACAGGACAGTTTGTTCTGACTCAGTTAAAGGTGCTGTAGGTAAGATTTAAGAGCTATCATTTGAGTAGTCACTTGTTGGAAATGCCACTGCTATTAGTGAGTGAAATGCTCCGTGAGAATGTCTGCTCCGGTTGACCGCCTGCCTCTCTCTGTACGAGACCATTTAGAGATAGCTCCAGGCACATTTCCGACCAATCAGGTCGCATCGCTTCCCAGGGTGTTCGATTTCCAATGTCCGCAGTCTAACCTCTAGGCATCCTTGCGCAAGATGCCTTAACCCCTACCTGCTCCTTAAAGGAAAACCAAACCATAACACAACTTATTCTAGATGAAAAGTGATGCTGTGGATTGATCCTGGCCCAAATCTCAACTTAAAACACACAAAGTTTAAAAATGTAGAATAAGATGTAAATATGGACTCAAATCGCCCTCTATGGGTACGCATACTGTTGCACAAGTTACCTGTTACTGGCTGTTTTGGGTTACCAGCCAACGTCAATCAAACATTCTGGCTACACCCCTTAAAATCTGATTGTAGCGAGTGGGAGTGGCTTGTGCTAACAGCAATATAGCCCCGCCCCTAAATGAAAAAAACAGTGTTTACCAGAAGTCGGCGAGAACACTATTTTTTTTTACTTGATAGTGGGCTGGGAATATCTCAAACAGGGGGTGTTTGGTTTTCCGATAATGACATTTATAAAAATGAAAAATCGCGGTAAATCACGATCAGCTTATCTCTTTAATTTACAGACCATCATCTGTAAATACAGTGTTTCTGAAAAAAAGTTAAACTGGTTTAAGCAAACACATTAACTAACAATGTGAAACCGAAACAGAAACAAAACATGGCTTGGGCGCCATGGCGACAGACCCCGTGGTGGGAGCAGATCCGGGAGGAGGAGGAGCCGGGGCACATGGTGAGGTTGAAGGTGTTGACGGCGAGGCAGTGGCGGTACAGACACATCATGTTGGGGCCGCACGGCATCCCGTCCTCCACGTAGCCCAGGTCCGACCCGTCCTCCAGCACCGCGTGGCCGCCACTGCACACAGAGGTCACAGAGGTCAAGAGTGTCATCGGGGAAGCGCAGGTGAGGAAGAAGAGAGAGAGAGAGAGAGAGAGAGAGAGAGAGAGAAAAGGGACTACAGGTCACTTTGGATATATACTAAATGCTTCTCTACTCCACAAAGAACATATTTAAAACACTTCTTCACCCAACCATATTTAATGTTTAGAGCATTCCTCTATTGATTAACAATGTCTATCACGTCACGACACCCATAACTCTGAGTAAATAAATGTCTGAGAGGTCAGGTTTAGCTCCAGGGGAAAGTTGGAGGAATTTGACAACTCATCTCACATTAGTAATCCTGTTCCATCTTGTCTCCTATTTCCACACTCCTCTTCTGCAGTCTATCCCTCTTCATCCTCCCATCTTCTACTACTTTCGCCCATGATACGTTTACTGTATTGGACTTTGGGTAGTTCCAGTGTGTGTAGCGGAAAGGCTTTCTCTGGCTCACAGATAGATTAGGAGCGATTGGCCTCAACCAACACCGGCTCAATCAACACTGGAGGAATGTGTCATGTGGTATTACTGATCTAGAACTGTGCAGGTGATCATGTGACGACGTACTGGAAAGTACGTCATATTATCAAAAGAACCGCAACCGATCTCGACCGGCCAAACACTTAGATTTTGTGCTCCGCATTCTGGCAGACTAGTTAAAAGAACACGGTGTGTCATTTTATCTCTTGATAACGTGCCATCTCTGCTGAATTGAGATGGTGTAGACCGTGACATTTACGCGACCGGTCAATCGCTACGAACGTTTGCTTAAACCTTCCAGCCGTCCAGCTGGTTGGTGATCACTTGACCGCAACTAGATACATTACGTTACAGCTTTTGACGAGGACACACGGACCACCGGCCTCACCACGGAGACAACTAAGAGGTTCTTTAAGGTTCTCGTGATCTTACCGACAGTCCAGGTATCGGTTCTGGTGGTAGACGGTCAGGCTGGTGAGGTCACCCTGCTGTTCCCCGAAGCGGGGCCTGGAGGTCAGGTTGGTGCACATCAGGAAGCCACACAGAACATCCCTGATAGGACAGAGAAAGAGAGAGAGAGAGAGAGAGACAGACAGACAGACACAGAGCGAGAGAGAGAGAGAGAGAGAGACAGACAGACAGAGCGAGAGACAGACAGACAGACAGACACAGAGAGAGAGAGAGCGTGAGAAACAGAGAGAGGGGTAGAGGGACATAGAGAAAGGTAGAGAGACAGGGAGAGAGAATAGAGAGACAGGGAGAGAGACAGGGAGAGAGGTAGATAACTAATGAATGAGCAGGTAGGAGATTTACAGTTAAACTGGTGAACATTGGTGATCAAGCTCAGAAAAGCTCCCAGGGCATGATGCTGGTGCTCAACACGCCACTGGGGCGCCAGGGTTGACGCCTTTTTTGCCGTAGCCAGGAGGAGGAGCGAGTGCAGCAGCTGGTTTAAAACCCCTAGCCACTATATTATCCTTCTCAAAGAGTGATCTCACTTCCTCACCCACTCCACCCCCCATCCCCACCTCCTGATCAAATTCGCCACCTACACGTGAAACATTTGCTGTCCTGTTCTCCACCATCGGATGTTGTTTTAGTTTAACTCACTGTTTCTGGCAGGGCAGCCATCCGTGGCCACTGAGGTCCCTTCCACAGTTGCCCTTCTCCGAGCCCTCCACGTTAAACTTCTCGTAGCAGAACCTGTCGGCAGAGTCTGGACGGGAACAGATGACACCGTTTATTAGTCCTCTGTGAAGTTTAGGGATGCACCGATGGGACAAAATGTATTGGTAGAGGTTTTTGTTGTGCCATTTCATTAAAAAAAGAAAATTTTCCCATTTATATGTCCCTTGCTGCTGTAATTATATGTGACAATGACCACTGTTGATGACATCATTCATGGCGGAAAATAATAACCCCATTAACGACTTTATTCACCTAGCGGCCATATTGGTTAGTTGGGTGGGAAGAGCTTCTAGAACTCAACGCATGCAAATCATCCGTGGTCCCCCCACCAAAATAACCAACGTGAAGAAATGTGATATTGGTGGATCCCTCGTGGTCAGGGTTACACAGAGCACTTTCGTTTTGTGCCATCAACTCTGTGATGTCTGGTGTAACCCAGAGGTTTTAAGGTAGGAAAGAGGACAAATGTAAACACACTGTAACCCCACAGCATCCGACACTGTCCGTCTCTGGTCTTACAGCGGCCGCCATAGCAACGCCCCTGAGGGAGACACGAGACACAAGATGGGGATTAACTCATTCATTCGTAGATATATACTTTTTATAGGAAATTACTCAACACTAGAAGTGCCAACCGCAAGTTTCAGCATCACCCTTTCATGACTTGTGTTACATGTGTGTGTCCTTAAAATGACGAAATGGTATCGGAAAACAAGGTTACAAGCATTTTCGCAACGTTATCAACTTTTATCCAGCAGGCGTCGCAAAGGTGCAGGCTTACTATAAGACTAATAATGACATCTATAGCAGACTCAACAATTACAAATTTGAAGCAAAACTAAAAGTTAGTTTTGTCAGTCGACTAGGATATATCTTCGTAATTGTTATTAGGCCTATTATTTAAAACGAATACTACATTGACTATTCGTTATTCATAGTTCTAGCTAGTTTCGTCTTGAAATTGTCGGTCAACTAAGATGAACTGTAACTATACTTCAAACTAAACCATAGCTTTGGTTTGTATTGGATTTTCAGTAACCAAACAGCAAATTGTTCATTTTCAGTCAGGCTCAAATAGTTTTAGGGGCAGGGTACTTTGTAATTCACCTGTTGTGTAGAAATATTGTCCAATGATGACGTAGTTACTGACTGGGGTTAAAAAAAAATCAGAGGAACGCTTTTTTTATGTTCTGGACATAGGAGCAGTTAAATTTAAGGGGTGTATAACATTCGTACAACTCATACAAACCGATGAGGTATACACACGTACCTGGCCAGTCTCACACGTGTATCCATCCAGCTTGTGGACATTATGGGGACACTGTTAAGAGAAATGCAAACATCATTTGCATATCCAATGTACATACATTCTCAATGAAGGAACAGGTAGAATTCTTTCTTCCTGTTCATTCAGTATACCACAGTACAACTGGTGTTGTGTACAGAAATACACCGTCCAGACAACCAGATATGGGCATTAATTAAATGACACGTATTTATGGAGTATTTCAAATAAATTGGGATTCAGAATCATTCGGCCTGTTCATTCAGTATAATACCACTGTGTATTTGTGACTGCTGGATTGTCTCACCTGGCTGGAGTCTCCTGTGCAGGCCTCAGGGATATCACAGTCACCAACGGCTTCACGACACGTTGACCCTCGGAGCTCATACTGAACACACGGCAGCACAGAGGGGGGCGGGGGGGGGGAGGAGGGGCGGAGACGAGAGGAGGAGAGAGGGAAGAAGAGGAGAGGGAAGAGGAGGAGAGAGGGAAGGGGAGGAGATGAGAGAGAAAAGCAGATGTGATGTTTAGGTGTTCTCTGGGTGTGCAAACATTTTTACATATCCACAAAAAAACAGAGTTGTTTGCTGCATTAAATGTAAAATGTTAATTTTACATTTAATTTTACAAAAGTAAAATAAAAGGAGTTCAACATAAATCAGACATAAGTTACACATGCTGCCATTCACAATGCACACTGGGAACACGTTGGGTTCTTACCCTGCAGTCTCTGCAGCAGAGGCCGTTGCTGCACATTGCATCGTGGGTAAGCGTGCACTTCTTGCAGCAGGCCCCGCCGCTCCGGGAGCACTCCTGTGGAAAAACACCCAAGGGTGCCTCTACTGTTCACAGCACGCTGCAGGGAGGTCGCTTCATAACTTCATAAAATAATAATAATAATAATATAGAGTGCATAGATGTTTGTTTGCTTATTTGCCTCGACAGGGTATACTCTGCTCGGTATGTTAAAAGGATAACTTTGCCGCTTTTTGGCCATATTTATATCTATCCTCATTAGGGGATATAGTGCGAGAAACGCCTGCAGTTGTTGCCGATGCTCTCTGTGTCTCTGGGGCGCCAGCTCAGCGCGGACGCAAAATCTTAACACCAACTCCATCATTTGACGCTTGGCTATGTTCTAATAGAGAGAGAGTCCTGCTTCGGACGCGTGTTGAGAAAAAACTCTTTCTCCACAGAATATTTGTGGAGAAGTTGGACCATTGACGTCATTTTTCCAAATCGGACCAATGGAGAATTCAACTTTTCAGCAGAAACGGAGTTGATGTTGCAGACCGTGATTTCTTCGCAACACGTGCATGAAGCCGCACTCTTGTATATTAGAAAATATACATAAAATATGTATAGGGTGCAGTGAGGGGAGGACTATATTATTGTTAACCAATAGGAATGTGCCATGGTAACCACATCAACACATAAAGTGCAGTCAAGTAGTATTGCCAGGTTCTATAGACGTGAGCTTAAGAGTTTATCCCGACATCATCATCTACAGAAGACTGGTTGTACTCACCAAGTAGGATCCACAGTCACACTCCTCCCCCAACTCTACGAAGCCATTCCCACACTCTGGAGGGTCCAGCAGCTACAACACACAGAACCAGAGGAGACCAGCGCTGTTCACCAGAGGACAGACCGCGACAGAGTAACATGACTCAAGAGTAACATAGGAGCAGAACATGACATGGTCACATGAACATTGAACATGTCATGACAATAACATCATTATAACATGACCGTGACGTGACTATGACCATAATACGACATGACCATACCATATAATGTCATGACAATAACATAACCATAACATTATATTACAGGACCATAACATGGCCATGACCATACAATTACCATAACAGGACTAAAAAAACAGCCATAACTTTATAACATGACGATAACACAACATGATGATAACATAACTAGTGATAACTAGCGATAACATAACATGGCAATAACGGAACATGACGACAACATAACATGACAATAATATAACGCTAACATAACAATAACACAACATGGCGATAACATGATGATAGCATAACGATAACAGCATAGCGATAACATAACATGATGATAACATGACGATAACATATCATGACGATAGCATAACATGCTGATGACATAACATGCCCACAACGTAACAATAACATAACGATAACAAAACATGACGATAACATAACGATAACATGCCGATAACAGTCTGGGATGTAGCAGAGGACTCAACACTGCAGCTGTAGCTGAATAAAGTGTATCAAGCTGAAAGCATGGACCAGCACTATTACACCATTGTTGTTTCCCATTTGTGCAAATGAATGCTATGTCATGTGTCTGGCAATGTGTATTTTGGGATTGCTTTGACACACACCACACAAAGTACCATCGCTAGTGGTCTGGATCATTTTAAAGACCAGGAAGTGCTTGGCTGAGGAGAACCATTAGCTACGTCACCACTGGCTCAAATGGAACCGGCCACATTTTCTCGGTAGTGACTTTACAGCAGGACTCAAGTTTCCACCGTCTATAATATTAACTCCTGATGTGTGCAAGGGCAAGGAAAAGTCCGATTTGTACAATAGGTCCTCTGTAAAGTTCCTCTCCATGCCCAGCCAAGGCTCACCTTGCTGGGCTTGTTAAAGAGGCAGCTGCCCCCTCCCTCCTGGAGGAACCGCAGATACTCCTCGATACTGCAGCGGGAGAACTTCCTCGGCAGGTAGTACCTGGAGAAACAGATTGAAGAAACTTTATTAGTTAAAATGACAGGGGACGTCAGAACACGAGGAACTATCACTTCTCTTCACTCCAGCTCGGAGATAATAAAAACAAACAACAACAACAACAACAACAACAACTAGAGTGGAACAAAAATACAGCAAAGAGCAATTTAACAATGAGTGTAAATTATTTAAACCGAGGCTCCTACTGTGCCTTTTAACTACCACATACATTTTAAAACAATGACTAACCTGATTCCTATAGCTACTCTCTCTACTCTACTCTCTGCACTCTCTCCAGTTGCTCTTTAAGTGCACTTAGACGTGTTGTAGCTACTGAACTCCAATATTGATCGTACGCTTTGATTGGTCTCATCTTCACTTGTAAGTCACTTTGGATAACAGCGTCTAATTAACGACCCACTGTAAGTAGATTGTAAATCAATGTCGCTATGAAAAGCAATTAGTCATAACATGATGACACATTGATTAAACAAACAGTGAATGTTGATTATTACGAACTGGTGTTAACGGCCATAATTCGGGCACAATCCAAATCATGAACCCAAATCAAACAAAAGTATGAGAGCCATAATTTCAGCCATACGCCAGCTATTAGTGAGTGAAATGCGCTGTGAGAATATCTATTCTGGTTGACTGCTTGGCTGCCTCTGTGTGAGACAGTTTTAGACCGTTCCTGGCTCATTTCTGACCAATCAAGGCATCTCTTCTTCCCCGATTGGTTTGGGGAATCCATAATTCCCATAATTCCCCAAACCAATTTGTGCACAAAGCGTTATAATCTCAATGGTGGAGAAATGTAGGGAGGAAGGGAGCAGTGTTTTTTATTTTCACAACCTTGCTCTCGTCTGCTCTTTTCCACTCTCTCTCTCTCTCTCTCTCTCTCTCTCTCTCTCTCTCTTTACAACTCTGGTACCTACGGCACCTTTAGCGGCCACAATGCAGCCACAATGAACGGAAATAAAATAAAAGTATAGAGAGAGTAAAATATGAATGATAATGCTGAGGTCTGACTGGAGTGGAGACAGGGCTTATTCATCAGTGGTGTCTTCAGTCAATCTAACTGTATGTATATATACGGCTCTTCGTGCACAATACCAAGTGCAGAGTTATTTTCTCACCCAGTGTCCTCCATGATGCAGCCCAGCCATGGGTCCGGACATCTGCAGTCCCCTGAGCACACGCACATGCACACACACTTATAAAGAGTCTTCAAAACGAGTGATTTTAATTAAGGATAAAAGAATAAGAAAATGTCTCAAAATGTATTTTTTTTACAATATGAACAAACATATTCACACACATTTCGGCAAAGTTGCAAATAACTGACATAACACTTCCAAATAATGCAACACTAGACAGTGTATTTAATTTGCCATATTGCATTTTAATTTTAATTAATCGATTTATCAAAAACTGCACTTCACCAACAGATGGCAGTGTTACTCAACAAGACAGGCTGAGCCAGCGACTAGGGCTGAATCGTTTACTCTACATGTAAAGAGTGGAATAGTTTGCAGTTCAGGAAAGGTGTGTGTGTCACTGTCTACGGTAACAAAATGTACCATGGTGCATTGCAGAGAGATGTGAACGGGTGGTGAAAGGTTACCTGCGGCAGATCTCTGCTTGTTCCACATCATGCCGATGTTCTGACCGAGACTCTGACACAAAGTGATGGCCATCGGACCGACGTTACCGTACTGCAGGGACAAAGACAAAGATGTATAGATATAGATACAACGTTACCATACTGATATATAGAGATAGACAGATATATGCATACTCATAGATACACATAAGATACACAAAGATTTACCACACTGGTATAGATTCATATACACACACACACAACACATAGATATAGAGACATATGGATTAAATGACCATCACATTTTTTTCTTTTTTTCTATCTCTATTTCTATCTCTCTGGGTTTTCTAATCAGAAGGTTCTGGGTTCAATCCCCGAAGTCTACCGACAACCGAACTGAAGGCATCCCTAAACCTACCCGCTCCTTAGACACTGTAACATGCTTTGGATAAAATAGTCTTGCTAAACTCTCAAATAGTCACTAAATAGTGAGTACACGACTAAACCTATCGATACATGTCCATTCTAACATGAACTACTAACACCAATCAGAAACAACCCATACAGCTGAACAGCGGTGGCTCTGACCTCATTGACTCCGCCCCCCCGGGTGAGTGAGCATATCCCGCCGATGTAGGCCGTCCCACTCCTGCTGTTGGGGAACGTCCTGCCCCTGGAGCGAGAGAGAGAGAGAGAGAGAGAGAGAGAGAGAGAGAGAGAGACACGCATGTAAAAACATTGACGCTCCACCAAGAGGAGAATCAAGGCCAACCGGTGAACCAAAAAAAACCTCTTTTTTTCGGACTGTTCTAGAGAAAAGGAGGGGTTTCCATGACGACCTACGAGAAGAGGTGCACGGCGTCGCTGCGCTCCCGGAGGCTCTCCTTCCTGTACTTCATGAAGTCACGCAGGGTCACCAGGGGGTCGTCGCCCACGGCGACCATGTTGTGCGACGACCAGGTCTCCATGGCGATCAGCACGATGCGCGTGTTGAGCTGTTCCTTGAAGATCTGGCAGAGAGAGAGAGAGAGAGATGAGGTTGTTGGGGTTAGGCGGCGATTGGTTTGACATGAATCGGCGAGGAGGTGGTAAATAACAATAATAATAATGAAGATGATAATAAGAACAGTTAACTTTGAAACACACTTTGAGACTTTATAGAAATCTAAAGCATACAGTGGTCAGAATATGTTTAGAAGTCAGCCCACTTTCCTGTGTGTCCTCGATGTCCTGTCCATAAAAGCACAAAAAGCCGATATAAATATCTAATAATAAAGTCCTCCAAGTACTACTTCCATTATCGCAAATAAAATCCTCACGGATCCCTCCCCGATTGCATCAAACTGTCAACGGCCAAGTGACGTCACCAGGGACTGGGAGCCAATCAGACGTCAGCGTGTGGTATGACCCTGTGTTTGGCAGCGTGCCTGCAGTCTCACACATTAGTGTGTGGTTACAAAGTGACATTGTCACTGCAGGGATAGAGGGAGAGGAGAGGAGGACGCGGAGGGAGATGACTCAGGATAATGTTTGAGGGGTAATATTGCGATGGGGTATTTGACAGTTACTCACCGCGTCGGCCATGTTGACCACAGCTTTGGCAAAGTTCCTGGTCTTGGAGACGGAGCGACGGAGCTGGACGAACTGAGAAGAGGAGCAGAGAGAGGGGGAGGAGAGGAGCATAGAGAGAGGAGGACAGGGGAGGATGGGAGGGGGGAGGAGGAGGGTTGAGGAGAAGAGGGGAGGAGAGGAGAGGAGAGAGGAGATGAGGAGATGAGGAGAGGAGAGAAGAGAAGAATACGAAGAGAAAAAGGGAAAATGAGAAGCGATAGAAGATGAAAATAAGAATGGGGAAGAGAGATGAGGACAGGAGGGGAGAGGAGATGGGGGAGAGCGGAGGGGAGAACAGGAGAGGAAAGGAGAAAAGAGAAGAGAGGATGAGAAAAAGAAGAAAGGGGAAGAGAAGAGGGGAGAGGTGAAGAGAGAAAAAGAGAAGAGGTAAGAAAAAAGGGGGAGAGATGATGAAGGAGATAAGTATAAAAAAGGCGAGGAGAGGACGAGACAATAACGTTAGTGTCCTTCATTCAACAACAGCAAAAACAGCAGAGTGCTACAAAATAAAAAGGCAGAACAAGCGTCTGTGTAGCTGTACCAGGTCATGGTCATTCACCACCATCAGCTCAATGTACTTGGTTTCTGTCTGGACGGTGCGCTGCCCTCTTTTCACCTGAAGGGGGCGACAGAAAACCAGACTGATAAAAGTTGGAGAAGCTACTGTCCTAATAACCTTCACTCAAAGGTAAAAAGACACACGCGCACACACACACTATGTTCTCAGCAGGTGATAACATTACCATCTTCTTCACACACACACACACACCCACATATACACACACACACACACACACACACACACACACGTGAGACCATTATTCTCTATCTCACTCACTCTCTCTCCATCTCCCACACACACACACGCCGGTGAAACTCTTGTGGGTGTGTGCGTGTGTCCTTGAGAAAGACTTGGCCAGTCGTAGAGGTCCATGTCATATTGCTGTGTGTGTGAAAAAGTATATAGCAGAGTTTGTATCAGTTACACATCCAGACGATACTTCTGCTAGGATGAAAGTCGGCATGCGGAACCCAACCCCACGCCAAAACGACCTCCATGAAGATATGGTGCTGGTTTGGGTTTCGCCGCGCTAGGCCCGACTGGCTTGTTCGTGAAACATCGACTTGTTTATATGTTGTTTACGTACCAGTGAGCATTAAGTCAACACCAAAACACTGAAATAAAATAGGGCATTGGGAATAGTAAGGTGTCGCAGAAATATTAAGGGTTGAAGTTATGTAATTCTATATATTTGTGTCTGTATCGGGTGGGGGTTGACAGTATGGTTCTATACATTTGTGTCTGTATCGGGTGGAGTTGACAGTATGGTTCTATATACTTGTGTCTGTATCGGGTGGGGGTTGACAGTATGGTTCTATATACTTGTGTCTGCATCGGGTGGGGGTTGACAGTATCAGGTCATGGGTGTAGTTCTATACATTTGTGTCTGTATCGGGTGGGGGTTGACAGTATCAGGTCATGGGTGTAGTTCTATACATTTGTGTCTGTATCGGGTGGGGGTTGACAGTATCAGGTCATGGGTGTAGTTCTATACATTTGTGTCTGTATCGGGTGGGGGTTGACAGTATGGTTCTATATATTTGTGTCTGTATCGGGTGGGGGTTGACAGTATGGTTCTATATACTT